>CACVCL010031852.1:0-24521 GCA_902729485.2 Mus minutoides | reverse complement strand
TATAGAATCAACTCAAACAAATCAATGGCCTTTCTCTATACAAAGGATGAACTGGCTGAGAAAGAGATCAGGGAAACATCACCCTTCACAATAGTCACTAACAGTATAAAATATCTTGGTGTGACTCTTACGAAGGAAGTGAAAGATTTGTATGACAAGAACTTCAAGTCTCTGAAGAAAGAAATTGAGGAAGATCTCATTAGCTTTTTAGGAAAGAAATAACTCTGATGTCCCTTTTGGTCAGAAACTCCACCTGCACCTGTGGCATATCAGTGAGCTGCATCTCCCACCTGAAAGGCCTGCCTGTCTCCAAGGAGAACTGCTCTAACCAGGAATGCAAGAGGCCTGACATTTCTAAGTACATTAGAATCCTGCTCTTACCTGGAACACAGGAGGCGTACCCTAACCAGAGACAGCACTACCTGCCTCCCAGGAGGCCTGCTCTAAGTCAAGAATCACAGGAGAGTTAATAGCACATATAACCAGATGGAGAAAGGCACGTTGAAGAACTTAAACAAGAGAAGCCAATGTAATTTCGGTACCATCAGAGTCCAGTTCTTCTACAACAGTAAGCCTTAGATACCTTAACATACCAGAAGAGCATGATTCTGATCTAAATTTCCATCTCTCAAGCATGATAGAAGCCTTTAAAGAGGATAAAAATAACTCCATTAAAGAAATACAGAAAAAATAAAATAAAAAAAAGAAATACAGGAAAATACAGGCAAACAGGAGGAGGCCCTTAAAGAGGAAACCAATAAATTCCTTAAAGAAATACAGGAAAATAAAATCAAATAGGGGAAGGAATAGAACAAATAATGTCCAAGTTCTAAATATGGAAATAGAAACAATAATGAAATTACAAATGGAGGATACATGGAGATGGAAAACCTTGGATATAGATCAGGAGCTATAGATGCAAGGATAAGGAACAGAAAAACAAACAAACAGACAAACAAAAATGAGATGAAAAAGATAATCTCATTCATAGAAGATATCAACATATCAGGGAAAAAAAGAAAAGAAAACAAAACAAAAAACAAAAAAACAAAACAAAACAAAACAAAAAAACAAAACAAAAAAACAAAGTATAAAGGTTTGCTAACCCCAAACATTTAGGAAATTTGGGACACAATGAAATGATCAAATCTAAGAATAATAGAAATAGAAGAGTGTGAAGATTCCTAGTTCAAATTGTCCAGAAATCACCTTCAAGAAATTCATTGATGGGATTGCTTCCAGCTTCTCTCCATTCACTTTGATGTTGGATACTGGTTTGCTGTATATTGCTTTTATTATGTTTAGGTATGGGCCTTGAATTCCTGATCTTTCCAAGACTTTTATCATGAAAGGGTGTTGGATTTTGTCAAATGCTTTCTCAGCATCTAATGAGATGATCATGTGGTTTTTGTCTTTGAGCTTGTTTATATAGTGGATTATGTTGATGGATTTCCTTATATTAAACCATCCCTGCATTCCTGGGATGAAGCCTACTTGGTCATGATGGACAATCGTTTTGATGTGTTCTTGGATGCGGTTTGCAAGGATTTTATTGAGTATTTTAGCATCGATATTTATGAGGGAAATTGGTCTGAAGTTCTCTTTCTTTGTTGGATCTTTGTGTGGTTTAGGTATCAGAGTAATTGTGGCTTCATAGAATGAGTTGGGTAGACTACCTTCTGTCTCTATTTTGTGGAATAGTTTGAGGAGAGCTGGAATTAGGTCTTCTTTGAAGGTCTGATAGAACTCTGCATTAAACCCATCTGGTCTGTGCTTTTTTTGGTTGGGAGACTATTGATGACTGCTTCTATTTCTTTAGGGGAAATGGGACTGTTTAGATCGTTAATCTGATCCTGGCTTAACTTTGGTACCTGATATCTGTCTAGGAAATTGTCCATTTCATCCAGGTTTTCTAGCTTTGTTGAGTATAGCCTTTTGTAGTAGGATCTGATGTTGTTTTGGATTTTCTCAGGTTCTGTTGTTATGTCTCCTTTTCCATTTCTGATTTTGTTAATTAAGAGACTGTCCCTGTGCCCTCTGGTGCGTCTGGCTAAGGGTTTATCTATCTTGTTGATTTTCTCAAAGAACCAGCTCCTGGTTTGGTTGATTCTTTGAATAGTTCTTTTTGTTTCTACTTGGTTGATTTCTGCCCTGAATTTGATTATTTCCTGCTGTCTGCTTCTCTTGGGTGAATTTGCTTCCTTTAGTTCTAAAGCTTCTAGGTGTGCAGTCAAGTTACTAGTGTATGCTCTCGCTCTCTCTAGTTTTTTTTTGGAGGCACTCTGGGCTATGAGCTTTCCTCTTAGGATTGCTTTCATTGTGTCCCATAAGTGTTGGTATGATGTGTCAACATTATCATTAAATTCCAGGAAATCTTTAATTTATTTTTTTTCTTTCTTCCCTGACCAAGTTATCACTCATTAAAGAGTTGTTCAGTTTCCATGTGTATGTGGGCTTCCTGTAGTATTTGCTGTTACTGAAAACCAGCTTTAGGCCATGGCGATCTGATAAGAAGCATGGTATTATTTCAATCTTCTATATGTTAAGGGTTATTTTATGGCTAATAATATGATTGATTTTGGAGAAGGTACCATGAGGCACTGAGAAGAAGGTACATTCTTTTGTTTTATGTTGAAAAACTAAAAAGTGGATTTTAGCAAAAACAAAAAACAAAAACAAACAAAAAAAACAAGGAAATTAAAAGATATGCAAGATACAGCCTGCAGAACTCAAAAACATGAACAAACTGAAGGTCCCAAGTGAGCATGCCTCAGATCCACTTAGGAGAGAGAAGAGAGCAATCACAACTGAGGGGGGAGGGTGGAACCTCTGTGGGAATTTAGACAGTTGAGAGTAGGGGAAGAGGAGTGGAGAGGTGAACCTGATCAGGTATTAGGTGAGGGAAAAGGACTGTTTCAATCCAAGCTCAGAAAAAATACATTGGAGTCATGATTCATAGACATCTGCAATTCTTTGACACAAGAGAAATATATCTTCTTCAAAATTTAAGTTTTCAGGTTTTTCTCACCACTGTTATTCACAGCTTAAACAAGGTTTTATAGCCAAGCATAGCTCTGGATCTCTCTCATCTTAAAGTAAAGCTCTTTTCACAATGCCACCAACTGATAATAATTTTAGAAATGCACAGAGAAGTCAAAGACTGTTTTATATTAGTTTTCTGTGACTAAATGCCAGTATCTTCAAAACTCATGAAAACATATTTTCTTTACAGTTATGGAATGGAGCAGTCTCATGAAATAAACTCATGGATGAGCAGATCATTGGACATCCTTTATACTCCAGGTATCTAAGTCTAATAGAAACTTTTATTCTTTCAAGAAACTACCAAGTTTAACCTGAAAATTTCGTATTATCTTCCACAATTCTGCTATCTCTTTTACTATAACAACCAGTCTGTATATCTCAACTACCTCTCTCCCTATTTATAAAACAAAACAAAACAAAACAAAACACATGTGGTATATTGATTACCCATATATTTGAGAATGTCCTTTCCATCTCAAACTCATAACTTAACTATATTTGACAAATCCTTTTGACATGCCAATTTCAATTTCAAAGTTCTAGAGCCTAGACGTGGACAGTTATGGGAAGGTTCAGTGAGGTTCATTATTCTTGAACTATTAGCTCCTATCTTCTCCTTAAAATTCTATCTTTTTGAAGTTGAAAAAAATTCAGAGGGAATATTTATTATATAACTGAGCAGGAACACACAAAAATCTCAAGGTCTATAGGTATTTATTCAATATGTATGAGTTAGAGTTTCCTTTTTCTTTTTTTTTTTTCTTTCTTTTTTTTTTTTTTTTTTTTTTTTTTTTTTTTTTTTTTTTTTTTTTTTTTTTTTTTTTTTTTTTTTTTTTTTTTTTTTTTTTTTTTTTTTTTTTTTTTTTTTGGTTTTTGGAGACAGGGTTTCTCTGTGTAACCTTGGCTGTCCTGGAACTCACTTTGTAGACCAGGCTGGCCTCGAACTCTGAAATCCACCTGCTTCTGCCTGCTGAGTACTGGGATTAAAGGCGTGTGCCACCACTCCAGGCCTAGAGTTTCTTAAGATGCATTTGCATGCTTATAGAAGGCCACAATGCTTACTACAGTACCATCAACACACACTTTCATAGGAAGTTAAAATACAAAACCAAAGAATTTCAAAATGCAATATAATGCAAATTGATAAAGGAAAGTTGAGTGTTTCTGGTATTCCCTTTATATTTGTACCTATCATTAAAGGAGGTGAGGTAATCTTTCAGATCCTGGGTGACCTACAAACTAATGACTCACTTGTTTTAAGTTGAGGAGAACTGCCATCCTCCTATTAACATTAACATTAACATAAATTGTCCTGACTAAATATTCCTGAGATCCTGAGACTATCATGAGAGAACTCAGAAATGTCTTCCAAGTCTTCAAGATCACAGATACAGATACCATTGTTAGAAACCAGCAGAAAGAGAATAGGGAGAAGAGGCAGAGAAAGCAGCATTACTATTAATCCAAAAGCTGCTGTGTGGTACTTCTTATGGGGACTGTGCTCTGTGTAGTGAAGAAACTGCTTTATAACTAGGTGCTTATTCTCCCATGTCACTCTAATCCAGGCCCTTAGAAAATCAGTGGGTTTAGGCACAGGCCACAACAATCTCTGGCCTTTCATAGATGTTTGTAAAAGACTCCAAGGATTCCATGGCTTCAGGAAATTCATAGGTTGCTTTGAGCAGACAGTGGTGTGGTTGCTTGAATAAAGATAATTTCTCTAGTTACTGCTCAGGGAGAGTAGTTGAAAATATCATTTGCAGTACAAAGCAGAATCATGTATCAAGTAGCAGTGTTTACTGTGAAAGTATTCAAGTCTGTCCTCACTAGTTACTTCCTTACGCTGAGGAATTCTGGGAAAAGTGGAAAATGGTAGGAAAGCAACATATGGAGGATACCAAGCTGAGCAAAAGGTGCACCCATTTATTCTCTATGTATGAAAGTACCTTCATCTTCACATGAAGTCAGAACTTCAAGTGACACAAGTTACTCATATCAAGGTGTTATATGTGCATATACTGTGTGTTTTCTCTCTTTGAACTGTACTTAGCAAAGTAAATGCTGTAAAATATTATATTTTAATTCAGTGAAAATTGTTATGATGAATTTCTCTTTTCATTTCAAGAAATGCCTACTCCAAACACTTCACAGGATAACACATACTACTTTTTAAGCAATCAGAATTATTTGAGTGTGTTAATGATCAAATAGTTCCTTCTCTGTTTTATATTCCCTGACAGAAAGTTATTCTTCTATGTTACCCCAGTATATCTTTGAATTTCATTATTCAAAATAGAGAGTACCTACATTAGAAATGTCATGTATAATTTTAACCTTTGAAAAGAAATTTATTCTCTAGAGAAATGCAAGTGGTTTGACATCAGGTGCCAGGGGACACTGGGCTTGTGCTGAGATGAGTAAGCCTTGCAGCTGTTACCCATGCTAACTGGTTCCCAATGATTTGCATGCTCTAACTGCACAGCCTTGGGGATTTCTTCATATATCAGTGACAGATATACTGAGCCATTGTCATTGCAGTCAGGACTCAGCATGGACATGAGGGCTCCGGCTCAATTTCTTGCATTCTTGTTACTCTGGTTTCCAGGTAAAGTGAACTAAAAATGAGAATTTCACTGTGGTTAGCATTGACTGGCTTTTGTAGAAAATCATCTTTTATAATTCTTAAGTATATGGTTATTCTTCCACTCCTAGGTGCCAGATGTGATATCCAGATGACCCAGTCTCCATCCTCCTTGTCTGCATCTCTGGGAGAAACAGTCAGCATCACTTGTCGTGCAAGTCAGGGCATCAACAGTTATTTAAGCTGGATGCAGCAGAAACCAGGAAAATCTCCTAAGGGCCTGATCTATTATGCCAACCGCTTGGTAGATGGGGTCCCATCAAGGTTCAGTGGCAGCGGGTCTGGGGCAGATTATTCTCTCACCATCAGCCACCTGGAGTCTGAAGATTTTGCAGACTATTACTGTATACAGTATAGTAACTATCCTCCCACAGTGATACAACTCATAACATAAACCCCATAGAAGCAGAAGTGAGAGGCTGGGCTGCCCCAACTACTTTTCTTCATGAGTCAACCACTGTACATATTTCTCAAATGTCACAGGCAAGCTTTATTAGTGTATAAAGAAGTAAATATTTTAGAAAAATCCATGACTGAAAGCCTGGGTGATTTGTTAGTTAAAGTAAAATCATTAGAATGGTGAGAGTTCTGAAATTTATCACAGATAGGGATCAAATATTGTTTAAAACTATAGAAGAAAGCCCCCAAAATAATTACTTTTAGTTTCATACAAGTAAAATATTGAAGAAAAAAGAGGTTAAGGAGGATTTTGTGGAAAGGTGGATATTTAGAAATTTTCGACTTGTGTCAACACGGATGACCCATGAGAGTTGAATTCAAAGTAAAAGGGAGAAAGAGTGTGGGAAATCTTGGGAAAGGTTTTAGGAAGGTCTAGAAAGATGACAAAACAGGCTCACTAGCTGATATTGCACAGAAATCCGGTTCATTTTTTAGCATGAATGTGGTGGCTCACCACCATTTATAACTCCAGTTTTATGGAGTCTCCTGAATTCTTTTCAGTTTCCTGGGCACAGGCATGCACATTATCATGCATAAATGCTAGTAAAACCTCTCTTATCCATAAGTTTAAATAAAAACAATCTTAACTGAAAAAAGTAGATTAGCAAGAGGAAGTTGAAAGAATACAGAGTAGAAAGTGTAAAACAACCTGTGACTCAAGCAAGAGCTCTGTTAGTGGGATATAGTTATGGTAGCACCACAGGTCAAACCAGACTGCTCAGCCATTCCTACCCACAGAAAAAGCCCACAGTGCTTACAAACCTAAACACCAATGATGACATTTAATATTTTAGTGACTCTTCTTGCTTTGCATCATGACAATTGAGGAGAAGGATATTTTATCACTCAATACATCTAGCCTGTAGACCTAGAAAAAAGAAAACAAATCAGAAAGCTAGAAGCAGCCTCCACAGATATACCCATGGACAGGAAGAAAGCTAGATGTGGAGATGCTGAGAAGTAGTGTCAATAGGACTATCAGACCATGGATGACACAGAGTTCACCAACATCATGTACCCTGAAAAAAATTAAACACTATTATTGAGCATAGTGTAGAAACCAATAGCCTTAGTTCAATGAATAAGGATTATTATAGAAGTTAGTAAAATGGTAAGCAGGTGCCCATTATTGTATCTTGCAAAGTCCACTGGTGACCTAGACATTTGATGACATTTTCCCCCATCAGAGATTTGTATAGTACCTTCTAGAACTGTGAATGCTAGTCATCAGGGAGGACACTTTCAGCTGAGTACTACCACCATTTCTATACATTCTGTAAGCACAAAGCATGGTGTCATTGGCAATAGGGATTTATAGCCTAGTTCTAATGGGCAAATAAAACTGACAATAGCTGGTACCATTTGTGGCTTCAGAACCCCCTACTAAAGATGATTCCTATACATGATGCCAGGGCCTTTATTTAATGTTCTGTGACCTGTAGCAGTGTACTAGATACTACTGAATGCTCTTCATTGATTTGGCTTTTAAAATAGAGTTAGAAAATTGCATGTTTACTTGGGGAATATTTTCCTAGACATTTACTTTTTGTTACTCATCATATTCTCTTTTACCCTATATCCTGCCTTTTCCCTAAAGAACTTCTTGGTCCCTAGTATTCTCACTGCCTACTTTCACTTCACACACATTATACTGTCTCCTCTCCTTCTGATGGTCTCCGTCTCAATTTCCTGTCATGAGACTTTTATAATATCCAATTTATTATATTCTTCCTGGTTTTTTTATTTTTCATTTTTATTTTGGATGTACCTAGGGTTGGAACTCAGTGCCACATCCTTCCTAGGAAAATGCTCTACCAGCTTAATTAATGTCCAACTTATAATGTCTCCAGATTAATTATTGCAATAGGGCAGTTCAAAGGCAGGACCCACTAATGAGAGTGAACAGGTGATATTGTGTCACTCAGTATCAATTTATTTATTTATTTATTTATTTATTTATTTATTTATTTATTTACTTATTTATATTACATATTTTCTTTATTTACACTTCAAATTTTATCCTCTTTCCTCATTTCCCCTCTGAAAACCTCTCACTCCTTCTTCCACCTGCTCAATAACACACCTACTCCTGCTTCTTTGTTATGGAATTCCCCTACACTGGGACATAAAGTTTTCAAAAGACCAAGGTCTTCTCCTCTCATTGATGTTCCATAAGGATATCCTCTGCTACATATTTGGCTAGAGGCATTGGTTCCCTTCATGTGCACTCTTTGGTTGATGGTTTACTCCCTCAGATCTCTGGGGTTTCTGGTTGGTTCATATTGTTGTTCCTATATAGGGCTACTAACCTCTACAGCTACTAGGGTCCTTCCTCTAGTTCCTCCTTTGGGGATCCTGTCCTCAGTCCAATGTATGGCTGTGGAGTTCACTTGTGTATTTCTCAGGCACTGGCAGAGCCTCTTAGGAGACAGCAATATCAGGCTCCTCTCAGTGAGCACTTGCTGGCATCCACAATAATATCTGGGATGGGTAACAGCATATAGGATGAATCCCCAGGTGGGTCAGTCACTGGATAGCCTTTCCTTTAGTTTCTGCTCCTACTTTTGTCTCTGGATCTCCTCCCATGGGTAGTTTGATTCTCTTAATAAGAAGGACTGAAGTATTCACACTGTGGTCTTCTTCATGAGCTTTATGTGTTCTATAGATTGTATCCTGGTTATTCAGAACTAATATGCACTTATCACTGAGTGTATATTATGTGTGTTCTTTTGTCATTGGGTTATGTCACTCAGGATGATATTTTCTACTTCCATCTACTTGCCTAAGATCTTCATGTATTCATATTTTTTAGTAGTTGAGTGGTACTCCAGTGTGTAAATGTATCACAATTTCTGTATCTATTCCTCTGTTGAGGGACATCTGAGGTGTTCCTCCTTCACAAAGTGCCTCCCCTATCCCCTTTCTCTTTGAATGTGTGGGGCCCTGTAGGTATCCCCACCACCACCTGGTCATCATATCTCCCAAGGATTAGTTACTTTCTCTCCTACTGAGTCTACACAAGGCATGTCTCTTGTGGAGCAGATACCACAGTCAGGCAACAGCTTTAGAAATATCCTCCACTCCAGTTGTTGAGGGACCTGCAAGGAGACTTAGGTGCATGTCTGCAACATATGTGCCTGGGGCTTTGTTCCAATCCATGTATGCTTTTTGGTTGGTAGTTCAGTGTAAGCCGCCTGCAGCCTATGCTAACCCAGTTCCTGAATGGGAGGCTGGAGCTGTATGGGAGTAAACAGCAAAAGAAATAATGGAGGTCAAGACAAAATTCTCTGTTCAAGGTCTCCGAAGTTTACTGAGAGTCTGTGCTTATAAAGAGGGTAGGCCTATCTCCTGCCAGTCCATTTTTGGCACCTGCATCCAGCCTAAAGATGACATGCAACATTCAGGATGTGTCTCTGGAATGTCTCAAGGGTATCTCAGCAGGCAGCAGGATTTTGCAGAAGAGTAGCTGTAGTTAACATAACAATAGAGCCTACTATGTCAGAAGGCTACACCACAGGTATCTCATATTCAGTGGCAGTGAGGTCTTAATTGGCCTGCTTCAAGGCTGGGGAAGGCTACAGTTCAGTGTCTGTGAGCTCACAGTAGTCCAGGTTAGTTGACACTGATGGTCTTCCTATGGGTATCTGTCCTCTTGAGATACAAGAGCCTTTGGGCCTTCCCTTATCTCTACCAAAAGAGTCCCCAACCTTCATCAAATGTTAAGCTGTGGGTCTCTGCATCTGTTTCAATTAACTGCTGTGTGGTGCCTCTCAGAGGACAGTTATGCTAGGCTTCTGTCTTCTAGCATAAGAGAGGATCATTAATAGTGTCAAGGATTGCTTCCTGCCCATGGGATGACTCTTAAGACAGGCTGGTAATTGGCTGACCATTCACTCAGACTCTTCTCCATTTTGTGACTGCATTCCTTCCTTCCTTCTTTCCTTCCTTCCTTCCTTCCTTCCTTCCTTCCTTCCTTCCTTCCTTCCTTCCTTCCTTCCTTCCTTCCTTCCTTCCTCCCTTCCTTCTTCCCTCCCTCCCTCCTTCCCTCCCTCCCTCCTTTCTTTCTTTCTTTCTTTCTTTCTTTCTTTCTTTCTTTCTTTCTTTCGGGGGGTGGCAGGGCAAATTTGGGGTCAAAATTTTGTGGGTAAGTTGGTATTCTTATCTCCACTGGAAATCTTGCCTGCCAACAAGAGGCAAGTTCAGGGTTGCAACTTTCCAGGTTCTGGAACAGTCTAATTAATCCTCTTTATGTCCTAGGACCTCACTGCAGATTTCCTTTTATTCTCCTGTCCTCTGTGGCTCTCTCCTATATATCCCCATACCTGACACAACTGAGATGTTAAAGAAACAAGAGATTTCTACTTTAATCACTAGAGTTTTTGATTTTACTCATTCTTAGTGGTTTAAGGTGGAATGTCAGTGATGTATTGAATTATAGTTATAGTTCCCTGATGACTAAGGATATTAAAACATTTTTCTAAGTTCTTTTTGGCCATTCAAGATTCCTCTCTTGAAAATTCTGTTTTCTTCTGTACAGCACTTTTTCTTTTCTTTTCTTTTCTTTTCTTTTTTTGTTTCTTTGTTTTTTGGTTTTTTGAGACAGGGTTTCTCTGTATAGCCCTGGCTGTCCTGGAACTCACTTTGTAGACCAGGCTGGCCTTGAACTCAGAAATCCTCCTGCCTCTGCCTCCGGAGTGCTGGGATTAAAGACATGTTTCCGTACACCCTGCTATGTACTGCACTTTTTATGGGTTCTTTGATTGGAGTCTAACTTCTTTAATTCTTTATATATTTTGGATATTAGCCATCTACAGGACATAGGGTTCGAGAACATTTTTTTTCCCCTATCTGTAGGCTGCTGTTTTGTCTTATTGACAATGTCCTTTACCTTACAGAAGTTTTCAGTTTCAAAACATCTTATTTTTCAGTTGTTGTTCTTAGAGTCTGAGCCATTGGACGCCAAGATTTCTAGATGTGGGAAGATATGAATTGTTCCAGAGTCAGGATTCAAAAATTAGGAGGATGGTGACTCCTGAAAAGGATTGGATTTGGGGGAATAAATGCAGAACTGTCACATGTACATATACCATTGCCCACTATTAATGTTTTATCACATTCAACAAATTATTGTAATTAAAAACACAGGCATAATTATTTTGCAATTTTGATGGGGAATGCATTGAATCTGATTTTGGTAAAAATGGTCATTTTTACTGTGTTAATCCTACCAGCACATGAGCATGGGAAATTATTCTATCTTCTGAGGTCTTATTGTATTTCTTTCTTTAGAGACTTGAAATTCTTATTATAGAGAGTTTTCCTTTATTTGGTTAGAGTTACACTAAGATATGTTAAACTACTTGTGACTATTGTGAAGTGTGTTTTTCCATATTTTCCTTCTCAGCCTATTTATCATTTGTATAAACGAAGGCTACTCATTCGTTTGAGTTAATGTTATATCCAACCACTTTGTTTAAGTTGTCTGTCAGCTGTAGAAGGTCTGCAGTAAAATTTTGGGCATCTCTTATGTATACTATCATATTATATGTGTACCCTGACTTCTTCCTTTCCAAATTGTATCCACTTGTCTCCTTTTGTTGTCTAACTCTAATAAAAACTTTTAGTACAATACTGAATAGATAAGGAGAGACTCAGCAGCCTTATCTTATCCCTGATTTTAGTGGAATTGCTTCAGGATTATCTCCATTTAATTTGATATTGGCTATTGGTTTGCTGTGTTTTGTTTTTAGTATGTTTATGTATAGACCTTGATTTCTTGATATCTCCTATATATTTAACTTGAAAGGATGTTGGTTTTTGTCAGTGAAATTTTAGCACCTAGTGAGATGACCATATGATATTATTTCTTGAGTTTGTTTATATAGTGGATTAAATTGATGAATTTTCATATATTGAACCATCCCTCTGCATGCTTTCTTATATCACCCAGGATCACCAGTTTAGGGGTAGCACTGCTGATGTTGGACTAGGCCTTCTCACATCCATCATTAATCAAGACAATAGCCTCACATTCTTGTTTATAAGTCAATCAATTAGCGACATTTTCTGGTTGAAATTCTCTATTCATACATGCCACTAACATATATCATGTTGAAAAATAAAACAGGAGAGTGAGATATAAGAATAGAAAATAGGTATAGAGGATGTGTGTCTTTCTCATTGCTCACCACATGTGTTCTTGCCATGTATGAGCAGACAGGTCTTATCCTCCAGGGTTCTGTCTGTGAGGTTTATATCTAGTTGGGAGTACTTTCTGAGGGAAGAGAATTGTGCTACAATGAGGATTAGGACGTGGATGGAACAAGGTGGTCTAAGTGATGCCTTAAAACACCCTTGGGCTTTCAATTCACTTGTTTTCTCAAAAGGAAAATTTAGAATATGAACAATTGCATGTAAAAACAAACTTTTTAATAGAAATATGTATCAAAAAGGAGTCATTAAAATTTTTTGTGAACTGTGTCCTTAACTTTTTACTTCTCTGTCTTCATTTTAGCTTACAGATATAATATAGTGATGACCAAAACTCGAGCCTCCCTGACTGTTGGCTTTTGAGATCAAGCCTCTATCTCTTGCAGGTCTAGTCAGAAAATTGTACATAGTTATGGAAACACATATTTGCACTTGTATCTACTCCACAGATTCTGATCTACAAAGTTTCCAACTGATTTTCTGGGGTCCCTGCTACAAGGCTAGTAGCAGTGGGTCAGGCACAGATTAGACTCTGATTAACAGAATGGAGCCTAAGGATTTCAGAGTTTATCTCTGTATGCAAGCTACACATGTACCTCTCACAGTGATGCAGAAATAAAGGAAAAACATCATTTGTTCCTTGGTAAAGGAGGCCCAGCTGGCAAACAAGTTATTTATCTGCGTTAGAGAGACAAATGTGCTAAGCAACTTGAGAATTTTGCTTGCAGCTAGGGCCTTGGAGTTTGAGTGCAATAAGAGTCAAACTGCCTCAGGAGATGGTTGAACAAGTGCTCTCTTAGCAAACAGGAATGAAGTTGGTAAAGATGAGTAAAAACCCCTTCTGATCTAAGAGCTCATGTCTGCCTTGTCACTCAACATTATCCAGTAAAGCAGACAGGAAACTGGGGCATATTTCTTTGTTATATTGCCACATTTTTTTCATATTTTAATATATTTATTGGTCATTTGTATTTTTTTTTCAATTTTTTTTTAGATATTTTCTTATTTACATTTCAAATGCTATCCCGAAAGTTCCCTACCCCTTCCCTCCGCCCTGTTCCCCTGCCCACCCACTCTCACTTCCTTGGCTTTTCCCTGTATTGGGGTATTTAAATATTGCAGTACCAAGGGGCCCCTCCTCCCAATGATGGCCGACTAGGCCATCTTCTGCTACATATGGCACTAGAGACACAAGTTCTGGGATGGACCATACAGTGTCTAACCCACCCAGGATCCATCCCATAATCAGTCACTAAACTCAGACACTATTGCATAGGACAGCAAGTGTTTACTGAAGGGACCCTGATATAGCTGTCTCCCACAGAAGTGGATGCTCACAGTCATCCATAAGATGGAGAATGTGGCCCAAATTGCCACATTTTTATATAATTACTTCACTTATCACATTTGATGTTTTGATTTAAATTCCATTTCAATTATGTAAACATTGCATATACTACTCATTTGATTTATATTTGTGTAAAGTATTCACCAACTCCCTAACTCTTTTTTTGTAAACTCCATCCAGCTGTTGCTACATTTTTAATTCACGTTTTATTCCATAGTACATACACAGTTACAGACTGATAGAAACATACTACTTGACTCTGGTTGTTTTGTATATCTTCCCTCCATTGTCCTATTTGTTTGTGACTTGGTGCTTTTATGTGTTGCTAAAATTTTTATATTTTCTTCTAGAGTTGTGTAAATTTAGTGAATTTAATGCAAACCTATTTTCAGGTTAAATTACCTTACTTTTGTTTTTAGAGAATACTTATATTTCTTTTGTTTCTGAATATGTTCAGTGTTTGTTTTGGCTGTCAGAAAAATTTTTGCTGATATTTTTGCTAGCATTTGGCTATTATTATCCAATTATCACCTCACTGCTAGAGTCTTATTACGAAATTACTGTAAGCCTAATATGATTCCCTTGATGTAACTTAGTCCTTCTCTCTCTCCCTCTCTCTTTCACTCTCTCTCTGTCTCTTCCTGTCTCCCCCCCCCTCTCAGATTTATCTCATAGACAGTGTTTAGCATTGAATATATTTGCAAGAGTTTGAGATTCCAAGAACTGGATGTTCAGATAGAATATCATTAACTATGTCATTCAGAATTTTTATATTTTGGTAGATTAGATTTTCCCAAAGTAAGGAAATTTTCCTAAGTTAAGAAATATGTTCTGGCTTCTGGTTTCTGACTGTGACTGGAGCCAATCATCTGCCACAGGTCTCCATACCCAAATAGCTCCAGGAGAGAGCTACCCTCTGAGGAGTGCAGACAAGCCTGTGAGCACAGGTAGGAACACCAGTGCTGCTCAGAGGAACCCAACTGGAACCCTCAGGACACAGGATGAAGAACAGCCTGGGATAGGAGCCTTCCAGTTTCTGTCTGCTCCCAGGGCTGATACTATGCCACAGAGCTACATACACAAATAACACCAAGAGAAAACTTGTCTCCCAGGAGTACTGACATACAAGTTTGTTGGACAGACAAGTGACAGTCAGAGACAGCAAGACCAGCCAACACTAGAGATAACAAGGTAGGGAAAGGCAAGGGCAAGAATATAAGAAATAGAAACGAAGGATAGTTGGCATTATCAGAACCCAGTTCTCCCACCACAGCAAGCCCTGGTTACCACAACACACCAGAAAAGCAAGACACTGACTTAAAATCACATATCATGATGATGATAGAGGACTTTAAGGAGGACATAAATAATTCCTTAGAGAAATACAAAAGAACACTTGTAAACAGGTTGAAGACCTTAAAGAGGAAGCAGACACACACACAAAAAAAATCCCTTAAAGAATTACAGGAAAACACAACCAAACAGGTGAAAGAACTGATTAAAACCATCCAGGCCCTAAAAATGGAAAAAAGAAATAATTAAAAAAAATCACAAAGAGAGTCAGCACTGGAGATATAAAACCTAGAAAAGAGACCAGAAGTCATAGATTCAAGCATCATCAACAGAATGCAAGAGATAGAAGAAAGAATCTCAGGTGCAGAAGATACCATAGAAAACATTTGATACAACAATAAAACAAAATGCAAAATACAAAAATCTCCTAACACTAAACTTCTAGGAATCCAGGACATAAAGAGAAGACTTAACCTAAGGATAATAGGTATAGAAGAGAGCAATATTCCCAAATTAAAGGTACAGTAAATATCTTTAACACAATAATTGAAGAAATCTTCTCTAACCTGAAGAAAGTTATGCCTGTGAATATACAAGAAGCCTACAGAACTCCAAATAGATTGGACCAGATAAAAATTCCTTCAGTCACATAATTGTCAAAACATCAGATGCACAGACAAAAGAAAGAATATTAAAAGCACTAAGGAAAAAATGTCAATTAATGTAAAAAGAGACCTTTCAGAATTGCACTAGACTTCTTACTAGAGACTATGAAATCTAGAAGATCCTGGGCAGATCTCTTACAGACCCTAAGAGAACAAAATTACCAGCCCAGACTACTTTACTCAACAAAACTCTCAATTATCATAGATGGAGAAACCAAGATATTCCATGACAAAATCAAATTTACATAATATCTTTTCACAAAGCTAGCCATATAAAGGATAATGGATGGAAAATGCCAACATAAAGGAAACCACACTGTAGAAAAAGAAAGAAAGTAATCTTCTTTCAACAAACCCTAATGATGGTAACCACACAAACATAAAAATAACTAAAAAAACAAAAATCAAAAGTAACATGAAGCTACAATCACTTTCTCTTTATACCTCTTAACATCAATGGACTCAATTCTACAATAAAAGGACATAGACTAACAGACTGAATGCATAAACAGGACTCAGCATTTTACTGCATATAGGAAACCTACCTTATTGTAAAAGATAAACACTATCTCTGATTAAAGTGATGTAAAACAATTTTCTAAGCAAATGTTTCCAAAGAACAAGCTGGAGTGGCCATTGTAGTATCAGATATAATTGACTTTCAAACAAAAGTCTTCCAAAAAAAAATAAGGAGGGGCATTTCATAATCATCAAAGGAAAAAATCTACCAAGAAGAACTCTTAATTGTGAAAAACTATCCTCCAAATATAAGCGCAACCACATTCATAAAAAAAACTTTACTAAAGGTCAGAGCATGCATTGCATGTCACACAATAATAAAGGGGGACTTCAACACCCCACTCTCAATAATAGACAGATCATGGAAACACAAAATAAAAAGAGACACATTGAAAGTAACAGAAGTCATGGACCAAACAGATTTAACAGATATTTATAGAACACTTCATCTTAAATCAAAAGAATATATCTTCTTCTCACCACATCATGGTACCTTGTCCAAAATTGTTCATAAAATTGTTCATAAAACAGACCTCAACTGATAAATGGATATTAACCTAGAAGCTTAGAATATCCAAGATAAAATTCACAAACCACATGAAGTTCAAGACAGAAGAGCAAAATGTGGGTATTTCACTCCATTTTAGAAGGAGGAACAAAATACCCATGGACTGAGATACAAAGTGTGGAGCAGATACTGAAGGACAGGCTTTTACAGACTGCCCAACTTGGGGATCCATTCCATATACATCCACCTAATCCATGCCTTATTGTTAATGCTAGGAAGTTCTTGCTGATAGAAGCCTTATTTGGGTGTCTCCTGAAATTCCTTGCCAGAGCCTGGCAAATACAGCAGGGGAAGCTTGAAGCTAAGCATTGGGCTGGGTTCATGATTCCCAGATGGAGGAGTTAGAGAAGGGAGTTAAGGAGCTGAGGGGGCTTGCAGCCCCATGGATGGAGCAACAATGTCAACAGTCAAGACACCCCAGAGCTCCCATGAACTGGACCACCAACCAGGGAATACACATGGAGTGACTCATGGTGCTAGCCACATATGTGACAGAATATGACTTTATTGGATATCAGTGAGATAAGGGACTCTCGGGCCTGAGGGTGTTCGATGCACCAGTGTAGGTGAAATCCATGGTGTGAAGATAGGAATGGGTGGGTGTGGGTGCATCCTCATAGAGGCAGGGGGAGGGGAAGGGGATGGGGATTTCCTAAGGGGAGACCTGGAAAGGGGAAAATATTTGAAATATAAATAAAGAAAATATCTAAGAAAAAAAGAAACATTCTGCCTGTCTGCCCTGTGCTGTTTGCCCACTCTGATCATCAGCTTTTCTCCCCCTCTGAAGAACTAACTGTCTAAGGACTCCCAGGAGATATGCTCTACCCAGAGCAACAGACTCCACAATGTGAAGGCCTCCCAGGAGATCTACTGTACCAAGTTCAACAGGTCAGATTATCAGTATGACTTCTCCTCTCAAGTCCCTACAGCCTGAAGACCTCCTATGAGATCTGCTGCAGCCAGGGCAACAGATCATCCATATGCCTGTCCTCTGAAGACCACACAATCTAAGGTCTCTCATGAGACCTGGAACACCCAGGGCAACATACCCTACTTCACCCAGGGCAACAGGGTAGATCATTAGCTTATTTGCCCCCCTGAAGATCCCACAGTATGAAGTCCTCCCAGGAGATCTGCAAAGCCAGGGAAACAGGTCATCTTGTAGACCTGCAGCAATTCAGTCACACAGGAGGCAGGCTCAAGACAGAGATATCCAATCCAGAGAACACTAGAGATAACCAGATGGTGAGAGGCAAGCCCAAGACCATAAGCAACAAAAGCCAGTATACTTTGGCATCATCAGAACCCAGCTCTTCTACCACAGCAATCCATGGATATCCCAACACTCCTGAAGACCAGGATGCTGACCTAAAATCCTATCTCATGAAGATTATTAATAGCGTTCTTTATGGAGGATATAAATAACTCACTGAAAGAAATACAAGAAACACAGATAAACAAGTAGAAGTCCATAAACAGGAAATAAACAAATCCCTTGAAGAAACACAGGTAAACAATCAAACAAATGAAGAAACTGAACAAAGTAGTCCAAGACCTAAAAATGGAAACAATAAACACAAATGGAGGCAACCCTGGAAATGGAAAACCTGGGATAGAGGTCAGGAGCTACAGATGAAAGCATCAACAACAATATACAAGGAACAGAGGAGAGGGTCTCAGGCATTGACAATACCTTAGAAGATATCGAGACAGTGGTCAAAGAAAATACAAAACATGAAAAAAAATCCTGCCCCAAAACATCCAGGAAATCTAGGATACAAATACAAGACCAAACTTATGATAATAAGAATAGGAGAGAGTAAAGATTCCCTGCTTAAAGGATCCAAAAACATGCTCAACAGTATCAGAGAAGAATGCTTCCCCAACCTAAAGAAAGAGATGACCATAAATGTACAAGAAGCCTATAGAACACCAAATAAATTGGACAAGAAAAGAAAATTCTCTTATCACATAATAGTCAAATCAGTAAATTCACAGAACAAGAACGAATATTAAAAGCTGTAATCAAAAAAGGACAAGCCATATAAAGGCGTCCTGATCAGAATTACACCAGATTTTGTAACAGCAACCCCAAAGGCCAGAAGAGCCTGGACAGAGGTCATGCAGAACCTATGAGAACACAATTGTTAGCCCATGCTACTATGCTCTGCAAAACTCTCAATCATCATAAAGGTAGAAACAACAGTAGGTATTCTTTAAATACTTCAGAAATGCTTAGCCATCATCTACTTTAATCTCAGTTGCAAGACATGCAAATACAAAACTTGGTTTTCATCTTTAAAAAAGAAGATAAACATTTTGATATATTGTCCTCTAAAACTCTTTCCCAGTGGGGAAACTTATAGATCTTATAGAGTTTCCATTCCATATTCTGGAGAAGTGAGTACCATTCATGTGTGTCAGTGGAGCTTCTGGTTTCAAGTGTCTAGCATGATATTACTGTCATGTAATGGGTATACATGCTTTATGTTTAGACAATTAAAGATTCTGAGACAACTAGCTGCATATATAGAAGAGGATGGCCTAGTTGGCCATCAGTGGGAAGAGAGGCCCCTTGGTCATGCAGACTTTATATGCCCTAATACAGGGGAACGCCAGGGCCAAGAAGTGGGAGCGGATGGGTAGGGGAGCAGGGCCGGGAGGTGGGAGGGTATAGGGAACTTTCTGGATAACACTTGAAATGTAAATGAAGAAAATATCTAATAAAAGTTGAAAAAAAAAAGATTCTGAGACAAAGTAAGGGAGTCAATTTTGTTGTCCTTGAGAACAAAGGCATGAGGATTTACTCTTTCCACATGAATTCAGAAATTCAAAGAAAAATTAGATTGTAATCATTGTTCAACCTTGTACATGAAAAAGCATCCAGTCTATCAAATTTAATACTTTATCATATCATCAGCAGAGGGAGCATTATATGTTCAGGTAGAGACAGGGGAGTCTGCTATCCCGTGCCAGTATTTAAAGCAACTCCAAACTCTCATTATTTGCATAAGTGCCTCTTTCAAGTAGTCTACATGATGCTAAGAACATTATAATATGGTATATCTTGTCCTGGTCCTTGATAAGCATATACACAGCGAAACAGAGAAATGCTCTCACTACCACAGCTTGTTGAACTTGTGCTCCTCTGTGTTTCAGTTCAGACTATTAGAAATGAAGGGATATTACTTAAATATGTAAATATCTTTCTTCATTTAGGATCTCTGCATCTTATATAATTTTTATTGTTTAGATGAAAAATTGAGAAAATGATGTCCCTTCTTTTGTAAATGGCTTAGAGATGCTTTTCATGTACGCAGCAATATTGAAATTTATGTTTTATATGGTTTCAGCCTCCAGCAGTGACATTTTAATGATATAGTCTCAGCCTGGTGGTGCTGGCACACGCCTTTAATCCTAGCACTTTCTAGGCAGAGGCAGGCAGATTTCTGAGTTCGAGGCCCAGCCTGATCTACAAAGTGAGATCCAGGACAGCCAGGGCTGTACAGAGAATCCCTGTCTCGAAAAAACCAAAACCAAACCAAACCAAACCAAACCAAACCAAACCAAACCAAACCCAAAAAGATACAGTCTCCAGGTATCCTGTATATGACTCCAGAGTAGAGAGTCACTATCAACTGCCATTCTATGGGTTCAGTGGCATACATATGCACTGATACCAACAAAACCATGCCAAGCTCCAAGACTCCTCATCAAGTCTAGTAGTGATCTCATCTCTAGAATCCCTTAGAAGTTCAGTGGTAGCAGCTCACAGACAAGTTTTACCCTCAACATAAGCACCTGGAATCATAAGATTGTGGAACTTATTACTTTCACCAGAGTTATAATTATCCACTTTTGGTAATACATAAAATGAACCAATGACAGAAAGCAGAAGCGTGAAACTGAGCTGCCCATGTGCCCCGATGGGACACTTAAGTGCTTCTGAGCATTTCTCAGGTTCAACTAGGTTTGAAGTTTATGGGTACATTTAGCTAAGAAATCCCCAGATGTTCCCTTTCACTTTAACTGACTTTAATCCACTTCAGCTACACAATTACATATCTGAGAATGACTTTCCTGATATAATAAGCACAGTTAATTCCACTGAGCCACCACAAAAAACAAAGACATTTAAGCATGAATGAAGATGTTAAGTGGTACCTGTGTTGTTTTTTTTTTTCTCCCAAGTGTGTGTATGTTTCTGTGTGTGTGTATAATCTGCTGTTTTGTTTTGGACACAGCAAAGAATGAATATTTAAAGCTGCAAGGGAAAAAGGCCAAGTTACATACAAAGGTAGACCTATCAGTATTATACCAGACTTCTCAAAAGAGACTAGGAAAGCCAGAAGAGCCTGGTCAGAGGTCCCTCAGACTCTAAGAGAACACAAATGCCAGGCTAGGCTACTATACCCAGCAAAGCTCTCAATCAACATAGATGGAGAAACCAAAATATTACAGGACAAAACGAACTCCAAACAGTATCTATCCACCAACCTAACACTACAGAGGATCCTGGAAGGAAAACTCCAACACAAGGAAAGTAACTGCACAAAAGAAGGGACAAGATATTAAATATCTCACATAAAATTCAAAAGCAGAGAGCCATAAGCACATAAAGCCACCTACAAAACAAACACATCAGGAACCAACAGTCATCTTTCTTTATTATCTCTCAATATTAATGGACTCAACTCATCTATAAAAAGACATAAACTAACAGACTGGATGCTCAAATAAGATTCAGCACTTTGATGCATAAAAGAAACACACCTCAAATACAAAGATAGGCACTATCTAAGAGTAAAAGGATGGGAAAAGGTCTTCCAAACAAATGGTCCCCGGAAACAAGCAGGAGCTGCCATGCTAATATGCAATAAAATAGACTTTCAAGCAAAAGTTATCAAGCATGATGAAGAAAGACACTTCATATTCATCAAGAGGAAAATCCACCAAGACAAAGTCTCAATTCTTAACATCTATGCCCCAAATACAGGAGCAACCAAACTCATAAAAGAAACTTTACTAAAAATCAAAACACACATTGAATCCCATACAATAACAGTGGAAGATTTCAACATCCCACTCTCACCAATGGACAGGTCATTGGAACAGAAACTAATCAGACACAGTGAAACTAAGAGAGGTTATGAACCAAATCGATTTAACAGATATTTAAAGAATATTTCACCCTAAAACAAAAGAATACACCTTCTTCTCAGCACCTCATAGTACTTTCTCCAAAATCAACCATATAATTACTCGCAAAACAACCCTTAACAGATACAAGAAGACTGAAATAATACCAGGCATACTATCAGATCACCATGGCCTAATGCTGGTTTTCAATATCAGCAAAACTAAAGCAAGTCCGCATACATGTGGAAACTGAACAATTCTTTACTCCATGATAACTTGGGTAGGGAAGAAATAAACAAAGAAATTAAAGACTTCCTGGAATTTAATGAAAATGTTTACACCTCAAACCCAAACCTATGGGACAAAAGCACTATATGCCCTGGTAAAGAAACTGGAGAGATCTTACACTAACAACTTAACAGCACACCTGAGAGCCCTAGAACAAAAAGAAGCAAACTCACTCAAGAGGAGTAGAAGGCAGGAAATAGTCAAACCTAGGGCCAAAATCCACCAAATAAAAACAAAGAAAACAATATAAGGAATCACGAAAACCAAAAGTTGGTTCTTTGAAATAATCAACAAGATAGATAAATGCCTAGCCAAAATAATTAAAGAGCCAAGAGGCAATATCAAAATTAATAAAATCAGAAATGAAAAGGGAGATATAACAACAGAAAGGGAGGAAATTCAAAAAACTCATCAGATATGACTATAAAAGCCTGTACTCAAAATTGGTAAATCTAGATGAAATGGATGGATTTCTAGACAGATGACACATACCAAAGCTAAATCAAGAGCAGATAAACTATCTAATCAGATCCATATCACACTAGGAAATAGAAGATGTTAAAAACCATTCAACAACAACAACAACAACAACAACAACAAGCCCAGGCCAGATGGATTTAGTGTAGAATTCTACCAGACCTTCAAAGAAGACCTGATACTAATTTTTCTCAAACTATTCCCTAAAGTAGAAACAGAAGGAACACTACCTAACTTGTTCTATGAAGCCACAATTTCTCTGATACCTAAACCATACAAGAACCCCCACAAAAGGAGAACTTCAGATCAATCTCACTTATGATTATCGATGCACAAATACTCAAAAAAATTCTTGCAAACGGAATCCAAGAGCACATCAAAACCATCATTCATCATGATCAAGTAGGCTTCATCCCAGGGATGCAAGGTTGTTTTAATATGTGAAAAATCTATTAATATAAATAAACTTTAAAAATCACATGATCATCTCCTTAGATTCAGAAAAAGCATTTGACAAAATACAATATCTCTTCATGTTGAAAGTACTGGAGATATCAGGAATTCAAGGCCTATATCTAAAATAATAAAAATAATTTACTGCAAGTCAACTGCCAATATCAAATTAAATGAAGAAATAATTGAATCAATCCCATTGAAATCTGGACAAGGCAAGTATGTCCACTCTCCTCATATCTGTTCAATACAGTACTCAAAGGGCTAGGTAGAACAATAAGACAACAACAAAAAAAGATCAGGGGGATACAAATTGGTAAAGAAGAAATAAATGTATCATGATTTACAGATGATTTAATAGTATACATAAGTGGCCCCAAAAATTCTACCTGAGAACTTCTCCAGCTGATAAACAACTTCAGCAAAGTGACCCTATATAAAATTAACTCAAATAAATCAGTAGTATTCCTTTATACAATGGAGAAACAGGCTAAGAAAGAAGTTAGGGGAAAAAATTCCCTTCCCAATAGCCACAAATAGTATAAAATATCTTGGTGTGACTAGTGAAAGACCTGTATGACAATAACTTCAAGTTTCTCAAGAAATAATTTGAATAAGATCTCAGAAAATGAGGAGCTCTCCCATGCTCTTGGATTGACAGAACTGTCATAGAAAAAATAATCATCCTACCAAAGGCAATCTATAAATTCAATACAATCCCCAGCAAAATCTCAACACAATTCCTCAAAGACATCTAAAGAGTAATAATTCTTAAATTCATTTGGAAAGGAAAAATAAACCAAACAGAATAGTGAAAACAATTCTTAACAATAAAAGAACAGCTGGGGGAATCACCATTCCTGACCTGAAGCTTAATACAGAGAAATAAAACTTGCATGGTATTGATACAGAGATAGACATGTTGATCAATGGCATAGAATAAAAGACCCAGAAGTAAAACAACACACTTACTGTCACTTAATATTGGACAAAGACTCCAAAATACACAATGGAAAAAAGAAAGCATCTTCAATAAATGGTACGCATCTAACTGGCTGTCTGTATGTAGAAGAATAAAAATAGACCCATATTTGTCACCTTGTAAAAATCTCAAGTTCAAGTGGATCAAGGACCTCAACATAAGAGGTAAGAGACTCCAAGGACTCAAAGGGAGGGACCTTAGATGAAACACCCTAAAGCAGAGAGAGGGAACTTACAGATCCAGCAAGAAGACAGGACATTAAGTGAGACATAGGGTTGCCATCCCACAATCACATCTCTAACCCATAGTTCTTCCTATCTGAAAAATTACAGGGATAATAATGTAGAGGAGACTGAGGAAATGAAGGTCCAGCAACAGGCCCAAAGTGGGAATCCAGCTCAAGGGTTGGTCCCAAAGACTGACACTATTACTGA
>CACVCL010031851.1:0-24549 GCA_902729485.2 Mus minutoides | reverse complement strand
GCATTTTCTCAGTTGAGGCTCCCTGTTCCCACGTGACTCTAGCCCGTCTAGTTGACACAGAACCCAGTCAGCATAGAACCAGTCTGCGTTGGGGTTTTGTTTCTGCTTTTTACAATTCTTTTCTATGCAAAAAGCTAATCCTTCGGCTTGGCTCATGGGAACACTTGTTTTCTGTTCTGGTATGAGATATTATCTGGTTTTAGTATTGAAAAAGAGGTCCTGGAAGAGCTTTAAATTGCTATAATTTTGTCATTTGATTCATCCAAGAGGAGGTTGAGGGATGGCAAACAGCCACCTGCCGCTGAAAATCTTCTTTCAACACTGACTAGAAGGGAAGGGAGAGCCAGCCATGCAGGTGCTCCCAGCAAAGCCTTGCATGGATCACCGTATCAATGGGAACTCAGGTGGCACGCTTAGGAATAATGGGCTTGTTTGGAAAACCTAGCCTTGTTTCAGCATGGCTTTTCTCTAGTCAGCATCCTCCTACTCCCTCAGCTCCTTAGGATCTCCTCAAGGTGGAAGCAGCACCCCAGCTTGTGAAGACAGCCAATGGGTTGGATGTGTTTGTCTCTTTCATTTCCCCCTTTTCCCTCTGTGGTGCACACATGTCCCATAACCAGGGCACATCCCAGCCCAACCCACCAAGACTTCCTTTGGTTCTTTTATTGGCGAGATGGCCGTATTTCAGGCCCAGTGAAGAATCATACACCTTTGTTTCTACATCCTTCTCTTGGCTCAGAGCACTGTCTGTCCCAGGTCATTAAATTCCACTTAAGCTGTTGTTTATTGCAGTGTGAGAAGGCTGGCTCTACAGTTGTTGTAAACGCCGATGCTCCCTAGAATGAAAAATATGAATTCGCTTCCAGGCATCTGGAAGCGTGTCTGAATTATTGCTGAGTCCTTCTGCAGTGTTTGAGCGCTGGCTTTAATTACTTGTCTATTTCCCCCAGTACAGCTGATTGCTAGAGTTTGTTGAGTTGTTCTCTTGTTTTTTTTTTTTTTTTATGATAATATCTCAATTTATCCCAGCCTACCCTTGAATCCTCTTGTGTAGGGGAGGATGAATGACCTTGAACTTCTCATCTTCCAGCCTCTGCCTCTTGAGTGCTTGGGATTGCAAGTATGGGCTACCATGTCTGGTTTTGCACAGTGCCGGAGATCAAACTCCAGGCTCTGAGCATGCAAGGGAAGGCACTTTATCATTTGAGTTATACTCTTAAGTCTAGATCATTAAAAATTCTTATCCTATACTTGGTGTGGTGGTTTGAATAGGTATGGCCCCATAGACTCATGTATTTAAATACTTGGCCCATAGAGAGTGGCACTATTAGGAGCTGTGGCCTTGTTGGAGGAAGTCTGTTACTGTGGGGGTGAACTTTGAGGTCACCTATACTCAAGCTCTATCCAGTGTGGAATCCAGTTTCCTTATGCTGCCTTTGGATCAAGATGTAGAACACTCAGCTCCTTCTCCAGCACCATGTCTGCTTGGAAGTTGCCATGCTTCCCACCATGATGATAGTGGATTAAACCTCTGAAACTGTAAGCCGTCCCCAATGAACTGTTTTCCTTTATAAGAGTTGTCTTGGCCATGGTATCACTTCACAGCAATGAAACCCTAATTAATACTGGGAATGGGGTATTGGTGGTAGACCTGACCATGGTTTTATTAGGAGGAGTGTGGATTTTGGGACTTTGGATCAATAAAGCAGTGGAAGGCTTTATGTGGGGCTTAATGAGCCTTTATAATAGAAACATGGAAGACGATGATACTAAGGGTGAGAGGAGAAGAGTTTTAGCATATTACCTAGAGATTGTTCTTGTGATATCTCAGTGATGAATGTGGCTGCTTTTTGCCCTTGTCTGAAGAGTCTGCCTGAGGTTAAAGTGAAGAGATTCCGATTAATTGCATTGAAAAAGGAAATATCAAAATAGCCTAGAATAGACTGTGACCTGTGGTTCACTCTTATGAAGAGCGTTGTGTTCAAATGCAGCAAACTAAGGAAGGAGAATACAAAATATATAGTTTAATAGTAAAAATGACCAAGAGGTGTAACAAAGCTAAATCCTGTGTTCAAGGAGATAAACAGATTAAAGATATTAAATGGAATTATGGGAGTGGTGACCTCAGGGCAAGATCCCACCCATCTAGCACTGTCTTTCTTCTATCTTGTAAAAAGGATGTTGAAAAAGGGACCTTGTCACCTATTCTAAATTTACAATTGGCTTGCAGTTGTCCAAGGGGTAATTATTTCATGTTAGGTGTTACTATGACCTGCTTATTGTTTTTATTTGACAAAAGGAGGTTGATTATGTGTCAAGTTGACAAGGGGTGGATTGTGATGGCTATTCTTGGTTGCCAACTTGACTATATCTGGAATGAACAACAATCCAGAAATGGAGGGCACACCTGTGATCTGGATCTTGAGACAGGAAGACAACATGTCTTTGATCTGGACTTTGAGACTGGAAGACACAGGCTTTTGATGCCAATCGACACGTCTTCAATTCAGATCCTGAGACATAATGGCCATACTTGTGAAGATCTACAATGAATAGAAATATTTTAAAAGATCAGGTTCAGGTGTGGTGGTACACTTCTTTAATCAGGAGACAGAGGCATGCAGACCTCTGAGGTGTAGGCCAGCCTGGTCTACAGAGCAAGTTCCAGAACAGCCAAGCTTAGGAGGGAGTAAAGGAAATCATAGAAAACGGAGAACTCGTGAAGATGTAATTGAACAAGGGGCCTTGTTCCAGCCCCAGCAAGCAGCAGACCTTGGCAGCTTCAGCTACATGGCTTTAGAATCAAGGATGGCATTTCCCTCTGTGAATAAGGAGGCCAGGAGTATGTCATGGGTGTCCCTGCATGAAGCGCTGAGAGGCCATTGTATGAAGTTGTGAAGGTGAAGCCTGGATTGCCTTGAGTATCCCAAGAGGTTGGAGATGCCAGAGCTGTGGGATCCCTGCTGAGGAAAGCTGCTAACTGGGATCAGAACCAGCCCAAGAGGAAGAAATGTGCGGCAGTCAACAAAGCTGAAAGGAGTTGGAGATCTGGCTGGGCGGTGGTGGCGCACGCCTTTAATCCCAGCACTCGGGAGGTAGAGGCAGGCAGATTTCTGAGTTCGAGGCCAGCCTGGTTTACAAAGTGAGTTCCAGGACAGCCAGGGCTACACAGAGAAACCCTGTCTCGAAAAAAACAAAAAAAAAGGAGTCAGAGATCTGAAGAGCATTCTGACATTAGACAAGGAGATGCGGAGTTTGGAGTTTGCCCAGCTGTCACTGGGCTCCCTCCCCTATGTTTTGGAACAGTAATGTATATCCTGTGCTGTGATATATTAAAGTATGTGATCTGTTTTGTTTTTGTTTTTATTATTATTTTGATTTTATAAGGGATTACAGTTAAGAAGAGATTGCATGAATCTCAGAACAGACTTTGAACTTTTAAACATTGTTGAGACTGTGCTATACAATGGAGATTTTTGAAGTTGGACTAAATGCAATTTGCATTATATTGTGGCTACAAGCCTATGGGGGCCAGGGAGTGGAATGCGGTGGTTTAACCCCAATAGACTCATGTGTTTGAATGCTTGGCTTGTAGGGAGTGGCACTCTTAGGAGGTGTGGCCTTGTTGGATGAAGTACATCACTGTGGGGGTGGCCTTTGAGGTCCCCTATGCTTAAGCTCCACTCAGTGTGGAAGCCAGTATCCTTTTGCTGCCCTTGGATCAAGAACTCCCAGTTCCTTCTCCAGTACCGCATCTGCCTGGATGCTGTCATGCTTTCCACCATGATGATAATGGACTGAACCTCTGTACCTGAAAGCCAGCCCCAATTAAATGTTTCCCTTTATAAGACTTGCCTTAGCTATGCTATCTCTTCACAGCAATGAAACCCTAACGAAGACACTGGGCCTTTGGGTCTATAGCCCAGGAAATGAGTCTAGGCTGGGAGCTGCTGAAGGGCGGGCATTCATGTGGGTGGGGATTGTTAGAGCTCTTTACTTCTGGCTGTGTTCTTAATTAAACACTTGCATGCCTATTCATCATCTTGGACCAAGTGACTCTTAAAGAGACAAATGGTGTTTAGATGCAAGTGGGGAGAGATGGAGCAATCAGAGCCATGGCCTTAGTCTTCTCAGGTCACGGTGAGATTTTGATTTTGTACTGAGATTTCCATTAAGCCACCAAGGGTTTGAGCCTGGCCTGTCTCAAATTTTTAAAGGGTGATCCCAGCTCTATCACTGGAGATAGATCAAAGCAGGGAGATCCTTGACCTGGTCCCCTCAGGCACTTTCTCTGCAGTCTAAAGTGCTTCTATGGTTCTGGCAACATCCAGCAAACAGAGACAACCCAAGTTTGTAAAATGCTTCGTGAGAAGTCCCTTTGAACATGTCCGCAGCATCCAATTTTACTGAAGCCACTCTCACTCCCGAAATAGAATCTAATCCAAGCCCCGGCTTGCAACCCACTTCTGCTTCTCTGAAATGTCATTCAGAGCAGCGAAACTCAACAGCAACTAAAGTCTTGGGAGAGTTCCTTGAGATTCCCTGCAGCTGGACTTGGCCCTGACAGCTGGGTGTTCTCAAAATCATTTTCAGCTCCATCTTGCATTCCTGATGGGGCACCGAGGTGTCACAGGCACCAGGTCTTCCTGAAGCTCTGACTTGTCACAGTCGGAGAGCTCTGGGCTGCTCTCTGTGTAAGTTGCTAGGTTTTGACCTTTTTTTTTTTTTTTTTTTTTTTTTTTTTTTTTTTTTTTTTTTATCCTTCTAGAAAGCAGAACCATTTCTACCTCCCACTGCCCTGTGGTTGGGGTATCTTGTCAGAAGTGTGTCCAGTTGTCATGTCTGTGACCGTGGTCCACGTCCCTCTCCTTTCTTTCTCTTTTTCTCTCTCTTCACTTTAATGAGCACTGGAAGAGGTAACCCACCCCATTGCTCCCAGATGACCCACCCATTTCCCTGCGTCCTTCTCTCACCCACCTTACCCTCTCCCTCCTCTTTTTCCCCTAACTTCATTATTTTTAAAAATATATTTTTAATTAATTTTTGTGTGTGTGTATGTGTGTGTGTGTGTGTATACACTCATGTGCATGTGCCCATGAAGAGGGTGATCGGTCCCCAGAGCTAGAGATTCGGGTGGGTGGGAGTGGCCTGATATGGGAGCAAAGGTTCCAACCACTGAACTATCCTTCTCCCTCTGTCTCTTGTTTATGAGACCGGGCAGAAAATTTTTCTCAGCATACCCCTCTTCCCTTCCCTGACATCTCAGAGAGCTCACAGTGGCAAATGGAGAAATCACAGAGAAGCTCTGAATCCCACGGAGAGCCTTACTAGGAGGTGGGTGTTCGAGGATTCCCAGGGCCCAGCCCTGGTCCTGCTCTTCTTGGGGGTGGGCGTTCTGTAGGCTGACTGCCGTTGGGTTGTAAGGCATTATCCTCAGGTTTGTGTTTGTACAAACTGAAGGAAGGGTCTGGGGGGAACTGAGGTTGTAGAGAGGCACATTCCTTCTTTGTCCCTAAGGCCAGCTGTCACCCAATCACCAGCTCTGTCCCCATACACAGCTTCTGGGCCGAGGGCCATACCTTTAGGGGACGCTTAAGATCCAAACTCTAGCAACAGATTTGTGAGACCCAGTCATTGACGTGAGGAGGAAGCTGGCAAAGGTGCCCTGGGTATGACTCCTGAGCGCACCAGGGCTGGATCTGCTCAGCCCTCTACCCTCAGCCCTCCACGTTCCATAAGGATAGGGATTTGTGGGGATGGCAAGTCAAGGGCAATGTATGCAGATGTGGGTCATTTTTAAGGAAGTAGAAACACATGTGGGCTACTTTCATGGTTGGGTTTTGAGTGTCCCCCAGAGGCCCCTGTGCTATCCCTGAGGTGCCAGTGGGGTATGGTCAGACCTTCAGGATGTGTGGAGCCCAGCGGAACAAATTGATGTCATTGGGGTGTGACCCCATTCACCTCCTCATGAGGTAGACATGTCTCTCTCCTACATGGTTCCATTGTCATATGCAGTGTGCCACAGACCTGAGGTGACCATGGAACAAAACCTCTGAAAACCGTAAGCCAGGATATGAGTACACTGTAGCTGTACAGATGATTATGAGCCTTATGGGGCTGTTGGGAATTGAATTTTTTAGGACCTCTGCTCGTTCTGGTGAATTCTTCTTGCTCAGTCCCTGCTTTCTCCGGCACAAAGATTTATTTATTATTATATATAAGTACACTGTAACTGTCTTCAGATACACCAGAAGAGGGCGTCAGATCTCATTACAGGTGGTTGTGAGTATCCATGTGGTTGCTGGGATTTGAACTCAGGACCTTTGGAAGAGCAGTTAGTGCTCTTACCTGCTGAGCCATCTCACCAGTCCCATTGTTCCTTCTTTTAGCCTTGCTTTTCTCAGGTGACTTGTCATACCCACAGAAAGCTGACCAGCATAGGTTACAAATCAAGTGTATGAGTGTTGGATGTGGGCCTTGGATATTATCATCTGGTTTAATACCCTTTGTTACAGTCGAAGGCATAAGTTCCCCAGTGGAGGAGGAGGAGGGCCTGGTCACAGATGGTCTGGTTCCCCAGTTGAGGAGCGGCAGGTCCTAGATGTCCTGGTGCACCTGACTTCAGCCCTGTTGGTCATTCACTCTCTTTCCTTTTTGCTCTGCACCCATAGCTAACAGTCCTGGTCAGTCTGGGTCTGCAGGCCTCATTAGCCGTAGTCCACTTCTTGACCACCTGCCACACCTTCTTGGTTGAGGTAGGTGGTGATCATTGTGGAGAAGAAAGGCCAGCCAGATCAGAAGCACTGACTCGAGTATCTAGCGGAGGGGCTGGAGAGATGGTTTGCGCTGTCCAAGCGTGAGGACCTGAGTTTGGATCCCAGGAGCTACCTAGCAAACCAGGTGTTGTGCCATGCACATCTGTGACCCCAACACTATGGGTCATTGGGAACGAGAGGATTTCTTGGGGTTGCCTGTTTGTCTACCTAGCCGAAAACTATGTTAGCTTCAGGTTTAGGGAGAGACCTGGCCTCAGAAGGAATCAGGTGGGGAGGGATAGAAGGGGACCCCTACTGCTTCCCTCTCAGTTCCATACACACATGTACGCATAATGCATACACCATATGTACCTAGACTGCATTCCCACACTCACACCCACTTTTTTTTTAAATATATATAAAAATACATACTGGAGAAGATCCTGTAGGCTGTCACGTGGCGCTCCTGTGGAGAACTCATTTGGACTGTGGGCACATTGCCATTCATTAACATCATGGCGGGTGGTTCACGCCCATTTCCTCCTTTGTGGACTCAGCCTTGTGAAAAGCTTCCTAGTGGATGGCCACAAGCTCTTTCACAGTTGTAAGGCCAGTGAAGTTTTATTTTCAAGTCTTCCTTCTTCTCTTTCTCTGTCTGTAATCCTTAGACTTCTCTCTGGCCCTGCAAGGCTCTCCACGGTGGGGTGTTCCACTGGCTGTGGGGTTACTTGCTGTTCCTTACTTGCCTGTGGCCTGAACCCCCCACCCCTACCCCAAATCTGGCTTCTCTGATTCACAGATGCGTTTCAGTTGACAGTATTTCTCTATGAGATAAAGCCTGGCTTTCCTGGTCTCTGGAGCTGGAGCCTGCCCTGATGCAGAGAGCCAGCAGCTGCTGCAGAGAGAATGATTTGAAAGCTTCTAGCAGGAACTAGAGTGGGAAGCCTCTATTGCACATCCTTGAACATTTGGATTGTGGGGAGCAGACCAAAGAATTCTTTGGTCCTTTCTAGTGGCTCTGTTTTCCGTGCACTGGCCAAAGCATCATTGGGAATAGGGAGCCCATTTCTCCTTTGAGTGCCCTTTACCAAGGATTGTGTGACTTTTTTTCCTGGGGAGACACAGACAAACATCTAATGACCCTAGATACGAAACTAGATAGATCAAAGCAATGATACTACCAAAGGCAAGTTCAAGGAACAGTGAGTTTATCGGGTTTCCTTGCAGGGGTGAGTGAGAGGTTAGTTACAGGGGCAAGGCAGTAGCATCCCTGAGCCTATCCCCACCCCACCCCCGCCCCCCAGCACAGGGATACCTCTTGAAAGCTGGAGCTCTGGTGTATACTGGAGGACTTTAGGTGGCTCAAAACGTCAGAGAATCTCTTCCAGGCAGCTCAACTGCTCTGTGCTTCTCCAGCAGCTCTGCTGGTATGTGTCCTTCCCAGCTATCCTTATTGTCTGTAAAACCTTGAGGAGGGAGGGGCTTTGTGCATCTCATCAGTTTCAGGGACTTCCTGAGACTTATGAGTCATTTGTTTCCCAAGTCTTAAGGAGTGCCTCTCCAGGATGGAATATTTTAACTCAGAGGAAGTTGCCATACAACGCCAAGCAGGTACATAGCATCCTCTCAGGTCACTGAGGGCAGAGTAGGCAGCCCTTGACAATACAGAGAAATGGCCTTAACTACACAGGTGATCTTTTCCCTACTTCCTTTCTCTCTCCAAGTTCTCATGCCCCTCTTTAATTTGCAGATGTTCTGAAAAACATGTCAGTCCCATCTCAGTGTTAAGAAATATCCTGTATGTGTATGGCTGTCTCTGTCTCTCTCTCTCTCTCTATCTCTGTGTGTGTGTGTGTGTGTGTATGTGTGTATGTGTGCAATGAAGAGTTTTCCCTTTCTTGACTGACAAACTGTCTGCTAGCGGTATGTAACTCTGCCTGGGCATGTTTGGTAAATCCCTCTCATGGCCTCACCATGAGTTAAGGTGTGGAAACTGTGAGGTCCCTCCCGGTAGAAGTCATACCTGGTAAAGAGAAACCAAGATACCTCCGCATTCAAGAAGACAGCTTCAGTGGCCACAGGAAGGCTTTAGTCTACCCGTTGAACTTTGGCCCATGTCTGATCATTAGATTCCTGCCAAGACACTTTAGAAAGGAAGTGGATGAGAAAGTTTCTTGTAAAGGAGAGAAGTAGGACATAGATCTGGTGGCCTTAGGGTAGTGATGTCCTGGTGAAGTGGCAGCCAGGTCCACATGTGGCCATTTCTAGTTTAGAAAGCCTAGAAAATAGGATCAGAAAAGGAATGGGAGTTTCCTTGCACAGTGGAACTCTGTGGGACCGGCCTTCGGGACTCCCAGAAATGTAGGATGGACTTTGTTAGAGGGCAGAGACCTGCCTGTGAGAAAAGCGCTGATGTATGTTTATGTATATGTTAATTGTAACGGAGTCTGTTTCTCCCTTGCTGTCATAAGGTTTTAAGATTTTTCTTGTTTGCCTGTGTATGGCCATGCATGTTTCTGTGCACACACACATACGAAGGGCACGCTTGTTTGCATGCATCCACACTCCGCCTCTGTGAATGTGGCTGACAATATGCCGTGTCTCAGAGATTACAAAACCTGTGGGGATTAATGGGGCACTCAGAGGCAGTTAACTCCAGAGCAGGCTCACTGACTGAGCAGAAATTCCCATTGTTCTGAAGACAAGCTGCTCCCACTTGATCCCCTCTCAAGAAACAAAAGCCTCCTTTGTGTGCGCCTGTGTTCCTGGGCAAGGGCAGACGTGCGGACGTGTGTCGCAGTAGACAGCACTAGACGCAGACAGATGGTGGTGTGGGTGTGAGTGGCTGGCTCCTGTCGACACAAAGGGAAAAGGGCGGGTTTTTGAAAAATGTCTACTTAGCAGACTTTTTTTATTTTCGTGGATTCAGGGACATTTTAGTTAAAGGTGTGAATCCAGGAGCTGTGGGGTGTGAGCTGCTCCCGGCTGACGGCATGTGGGACCATCTGGGCTGCATGGCATGTGGTTACTGTCAGCCTGGCTCTACTCTGTCCACTGCCAGGATTAACAAGGGGCCGGCACGTGAGTGTAACACACATGGAAGGTGGTGGGGTGGGTAGACAGAGGTCGGTAGGAGTGAGCTGAGGTGGAGGGTCTCATGTATACCCACAGGACTTTTAACTTACAGGGAAGACAGAGAGGGCACAGGGAGAGGTGTGTGCCGTGGAAAGGAGAATTTTCGACTTAGATGTTGCAAGAGAATTGGGCACACCATGGCAGGTAGAACCAGAGGAAACCAACAGGAGACAGAAGTCAAGACTGCCAGGAAAGTCAGTGTGGGCTCCCCTGGAGAAGGAGGTTCCAGTGGGGCTGGAGAGATGCTCTGCAGACAAGCTCCTGAGCTCTTCTGAGCACTCAGGTCGGATGGCTCACAACCGCCTGTAACCCCATCTGCAGGGCACTTGTCTCCCTCTTCTGATTTTGCAGACGCCCCCACACATGTGCCCATAATCCACACATACATACACATGATTAAAGATTAAAAACTGTGCTTACAGACAGGAGCCTAGCATGGCTGACCTCTGAGAGGCCCTATCAGCAGCTGACTGAAACAGATGCAGAAACTTACAACCAACCTTAGCCTGAAGTCAGGGACCCTTATGGAAGTATGAGGAGAAGGATTGAAGGAGCTGAAGGGAGTGGCAACCCCATAGGAAGACCAGCAACCTCAAGTAACCCCTGAGAGCTCCCAGAGACCAAGCAAAGAGCATACATGGTCTGGTCAGAGACCCCTGGCACATAGATAGCAGAGGACTGCCTGATCTGGCCTCAATGGGAGAAGATGTACCTAACTCTCCAGAGACTTAAGGCCCCAGAGAAGGGGGATATCTGGGGTGGGGTGGAGGAGCACCCTCTCAGAGGCAGAGGGGAGGGGGAATGGGATGAAGAACTATAGGAGGGGAACTGAGAGAGGGAGCAACGTCTGGAATGTAAATAAATAAAATAATTTAAAAAAATTTTTTTTTTTTTTTGGTTTTTCGAGACAGAGTTTCTCTATATAGCCCTGGCTGTCCTGGAACTCACTCTGTAGACCAGGCTGGCCTCGAACTCAGAAATCCGCCTGCCTCTGCCTCCCGAGTGCTGGGATTAAAGGTGTGCGCCATCACGCCCTGTACTAAAAAATTTTTTTAAAAGAAGCAAAATGGTGTGTGTGTGTGTGTGTGTGTGTGTGTGTGTGTGTGTGTGTGTGTATGTGCGCGCGCTCAGTGAACAGCATAGGACAGGCCAGTGTTACTGGTTCTGCTCTCTGAGCTGTAGCTCTGGCCCTACCTGCCTGGGGTCAGCTCTGCATTTCTAAGGACATTGCTGAGATGCACATGAGAGACACTCCCTTGAGACTCTCTGTCCTCTTTACTCTCCTCGGGAGTTTTAGCTCACCATGGAAGGGGCAGTACCTACCCCCCGAATCTATAAGAGCTCACATATGTAAAAACATGTTAAGGCTGGATATAAAAATAGTAATATTAACTAGTGCCCATGATTGGAGCAGTAAGTTCTTGAGTTGTGCAAAAAGAAAAAAATGGTCACTCAGGTTCAGGCAGCAAAACATCCACAGATGTAATGAAAATTCATTTTTCTCTCCTTCAAGAGAAGCAAAGTCTCTAAAAATCTAGGGAGCTTTAAAACCCAAACAGACCTCCCATGAGCAAGAGGCTCGGGCGCTCACACTGGTGTGTGGGGTACAAATCCTTCCCTAAACCCCACTTCTCAGCAACTTCCTATTTACACTTCCCAGTGCTGGGGTGCAGTCCCTTTGACATTCGAAATCTTCCCTGATGAAAGGGACCTGGAGACATCTGAGGATTATGATTATATACCGGGGGATTCCTCTGATTGTCCTAGTTGCTGGAGAAATGGCACACCAGACTGTCATGAAGTGGTGGTCTCCATGTCACGTTCATTGTCCCCAACCTCATGGATCCATAGTGAGAGGTCTCAAACCCGGGCCACGAACAGTCTCCACGTGCTTCCAGAGATGACTAGTCCACATATTTACTTAAGTTCGCCCGTAACCTCATGCCCATGTTTGGACTCTTCCTCCTCTATGTGTGAAGCCATCTCCTACTTCTCTGGGCCAATCGAGCCTCCTGGGACTCTACCCACTTCCTACTTTCTTGAATTTGCCTTCCTGTTTGCTTTCTGCCTGGTCACCTCAGAGGAGGCGAGCTCAGTCAGGTCCCCGCCCTTCTGCAGGATTCATTTGCCTGGCCCCGTGATTGATCTCCATCTCCTTTTCTGCAGGTTCTTGCCCACAAGCTCTCATTTATTACCTTCACAGCATCTGCCCTGAGGGCACTGTTTATTTCTCTTGAGAATGCTCAAAAATTCTCATTAAAAATGGTATTTTTGCCCCCAACACACGGCAGTTTCTTACCATAACTCTGTTTCCTCGTTGTGAGTTTACTTGTTCATGCAGCTCTATGTACTGTGGCCCAAGGACATTCTGACCTTTCATTATAGACCAGTACTGTTCAGAATAGCTAGAAGTTAGCAGAATAGTTTTATGCTGTTTCAAGAGGGGAGTGGGAGGTAGGGAAGCAGCTATGTTATATCTTTTGATATCATCCAGGAAACACATCTGGGGATGCCCCTGGTGATCTGGGTATCTGCACATCTGGGGATGCCCCTAGTGTTCTGGGTATCTGAGAGGCTGTCTTAGTTAGGGCTTTACTGCTGTGAACAGACACCATGACCAAGGCAACTCTTACAAAGGACAACCTTTAATTGGGGCTGGCTTACAGGTTCAGAGGTTCAGTCCATTATCATCAAGGTGGGAGCATGGCAGCATCCAGGCAAACATGGTACAGGCAGAGCTGAGAGTTCTACATCTTCATCTGAAGGCTGCTAGCGCAACACTGACTTCCAGGCAGCTGGGATGAAGGTCTTAAAGCCCACACTCACAGTGACACACCTACTTCAACAGGGCCATACCTTCTAATAGTGCCACTCCCTGGGTCAAGCATAAACACACCACCACAGAGGCCAATAACTACAAGCTAGGTATTGCCAATGGAAGGACGAGGGATGGAGAAGGTAGGCAGAGCTTACAGCTGGAGCCCTGATGGAGATGATAGACTGGGTGGGGTTCAGTGAGGGATCCTGTGTAGCACTGACGTCACGGTCACAGCTGCATTGCCTCCATGTCCTTGGTACACAGGACCCCGTTGAGCACTCGGCTCTGCTTGGTGGCTGATGCTCCTTATCCAGCGCCCCTTTGTAGTCATCACTGTCATAAACAAACTTTGTTTGGTCTGTGAGATTTAAAGGAAGTTGCCAGTTGGGAGTTGGGAAAAGGAGTTAAGATTGAACTAAAAAAATTGTTTATGCTTGGACCTCAAGCATGGCTCACTACTGTCTTAACATTTTTATTCAAGTTATCTTTATAAGATGGGCAGTCTTGTCTCTTTGTAGGCAATGTTCACAGTAACTTGGCTGTCAGTTGGTGAGAGACTTCAGTCAGACTCCAATGTAGGGTCCTTTGCCCTTCTCATGCCCACCAGGTTTCTCTTCCCATACTGACCCAACTTCCCTGCTAAGACTTTGACCCCTTCATTTTACTTTTGATTGCTTATTTTCTGTGAGACAGGTCCTCATGCATTCCTGGGCTGAGGTCAGGAGTTTTGCTATGCAATTATGTTGAATTTCTGATTTCCCCTGTCTACATCTCCCAAGTGTTGGAATGACAAGCTTGGGCCATCACATCTGGTTTTCTGTGGGGCTGGAGCCCAGGCCTTCACACATGATTGACAGGCATTGCTAGGCAATTACTCTAACAATGGAGTTATATGGAGCTATATTCCTAGGCCCTTCATCCCTTAATCCTGAAGACCCAAGCAATGAGGATATTCAGAAACATCCTCATTGCTTGAGAGGAATGACCCTTTCTATTTGAAGATCAAAAGTTTTGATCCGTCTGAACAAAGTGGGTCAGGAAAAGGCCTGGGTTTAGGGACTGGAAGACCCTCCCCTAAGCCCTTTCTCCCACAAATGCCTCTGGCATCTTGTTCCGGTGAGAAGAAAGGGAGATGCCAAGGCTCACAACCCTGTGGGGCTCGTTCATAGCCCAGATAGCTAAGAGCAGCTGTCCCGGAAGCCAGTTCCAAAATCCCTCACTTTCAGTACAGACACAGGTTGGAAGAGTCTCAGATGCCAGAGGACAGTCTCACCTGTGGCAGGGCTAAGAGAAGGGAACACTAAGGACGGGAAAGAATGTACTGGCAGGAAGCTCTTCACACCAGTGTTGTTAGAGGCCAAACCTGGACCCTTTGCATAGTCAAGGATACACTGAGCATCTATTGCACTGGTGGGAAGGTGAGGTCCGGCTGTCTACAAACTGTTGTCTCCTTCTCTCCTCTCTGCTATATCTATGTACAGCTTCCCCAACCAGAGCACACACTCTCCTCTCACATCTCCACCTTGACCCTTCTTCCTGTGTTTGCCCTATGTTGGTGATCCATGGAACATTCTATGGGACACGGGCGTGGGTACTCTCGACGGCGCCTTACTCTGTCTCATGCACATCATTTCTTTCTGGAGTTGGAAGATGTGCCTGGATCCAGATAGAGGGCCAGAATTGGAGTGCCTGGGTGGAGTGGAGAAGCGGGGAAGGGACTAGCTGCCCCCTCTGATGTTTTTGAGGAGGAGTGCAGTGTGAAAGGACATTTATTTCAGGATGCGGGATAGGAACCCCTTTGCCGGTCCCCACATGAGTCCTGCCACATGTACGTGGGCAGGAGGTCTCACACCATCCCCCTGAGTCATTTTCTTCTGACTACACTTTCTCTTTGCACACTCTTCCATGACCTGGAGACGAAGCCCAAGAACTGTCGCTGCTTCCTAAATGTCATCCCTCCCTCCCCACTCCTCTCCTCTGGTGACTGACGTCACTGGCTGCCTATGGTCTCTGGTCTCTCCTGCTTTGGGCAGATTTGGCTCTCAGAGCACTTCCGGCAGGAACAGGAGTCCTGAGTAGCCAGCAGGATCTCTCAGGGTGTAGCCCAAGCTGCGTCGCCTGAAGGATGTCCTCCATTTCCCTGTTACAGGAGTTTCTGAGGCAGGATTCCAGCCAAACACAAGCCGACCTAGAAGTAGAGCTGTGATAGAGACATGCCAAGTTTGCCGCTGAGAGGAACGATTAGCAGAGACCTGCGTGGGTTTTGGTTTTAGACCTCTAATGAGATCTGCTTAAGAACGCTGTGCCTGTGGATGTTGTTTTCAGCTGTATGTACCAGCCTGGTTCCATTAAACAGATCTATAGCAGATGAGTTGTATTGTATCATTAGTGGGAGCCCCGAGGGTACAGTGTATCTCAGGCAACACACAGGCTTCTTGACTTGAACATCTTTGCAAACAGCATCCTATTAGGAGGTGCTAGGTGTTCCATCTCCAACTGTTGCTCCTTTTACCTCCTGTGTGCTCAGACCCTCCTGAGTTCTGAGCCTGGTTCCAGTTGTGGAAAGGAGGGATCTCACCATCCCAGTCTTCATCCTGATTCTTCATACTCTGCAGTTGGCTTCCTGGATGCTTGCAGCTCTCATAGTTGACTGACTTCCTTTGTTTCCTAGGAACTCCTGGCCTGGGGTGGGGATTCTTGTCTGTATCCAGTTTCCTTTCTGCTTTTGTTTGCCTCCTTGGGTCTGATCTCTAACACAAGTGACTCACTGGGCTTTGTAGATATCTCTTGTCCACACTCCACACCCTGGCCAGTCTGGGCTTCTCCATCCAGTTATGAGCTGAGAGCCAGCGTTAGGCATTGGAACATTACTAGCGTTCACGCTGAAGACATGAGCTACAGGGTTAGGGATGTTAGTGTGCAAGTGGTGACTTGTTCACCAAGTGGCACCAATCAGGTACAAAGGTGACTTGGGAAGTGTAGCCAAGTGGTCTGAAGAGGCACAAGGTGCCTTAGGAAGTGACATTTAAGAGCAGACCAGTCTGGAGTCTTTTGGTGATAGGCTAGTTCATCCAGTCGGAGGATGGAGATGAGTTGGTGTTGGAGATTAGTCCAGGATGACTTGCTGCTGAGCTCAGCATGCATCCTCGGACCTTTTACTCGGGATGCAGGATGCGGGCTGCGGGCTGCGTTCCCGAAGACGTGGTCACTCTAAGCCTGTGTTCTTGTTCCTACACTGGGAAAGATACCTGGAGTATTTGCTGTGGCTTTCATTCAGAGCCTTAGATGATTCTTCTGAAGGAAGTAAAGTCAGTGTACTGTTTTATTTAACAAGCACAAATCACCTTTAGGTACAGGCACCTGAGACAAGGAAAGTGACCAGGACTGTGTGTGCAGAACTGGGACTAGAGCCTGATGCTCTCTCGACCCCAGAGGTCTGAAGGCCCCTGTGCACTGCTGCCGTCTTTTCCATTGCCCTCAGCTGACTCTGTTTCTTTTGAGCAATCCACAAGAAGTCCTGTGATGATTAAAAAAGGTGGGACAGAGCCAGGCGTGGTGGCACACACCTTTAATCCCAGCACTTGGGAGGCAGAGGCAGGCGGATTTCTGAGTTCGAGGCCGGCCTGGTCTACAAAGTGAGTTCCAGGATAGCCAGAGCTACACAGAGAAACCCTGTCTCAAAAAATGAAAAAAAAAAAAAAAAAAAAAAAGGTGGGACAGGAAGTAGGGAGGGAACAGGGCTACACCCCGCATCTGAGGCTTAGTCCATGAGCATCCCAGTGTGATACCTGTCTGGGGGAGTTCTCACGTGTGGTAGCTGCTCCCCAGGACTGGGAGAAAGAATACTGGGAACATCATTTTCTGCTTTCTGGAGTTCATGGCACAAGAAGCCCACATGCCATGACATTTGTCTGTGTCACTCCAACCATGACTTCCGGCTTCTATCATTACACGGTCGTCTCTGACGATCCTCCTGGTTCCCACTCCTAGGGGCCATTATGATTATATAACCCTTACCCCCTCAGCTACAACCCAGGGCAGTCCTCATAAACTTAGAACCTTAGCTCAGTCACCTTTGCAAGCGTCTTGGCCATACAAGGCACAGTCATAGTTTTTAGGGTTTAAGATATAAACGACTGGAGTGGGTATTATTCATCCTGACACATGATTCTACTGAGTCATCGCACTCCCTAAAGCTTGGTTCCCATAAGCCCCTAACGCCCTTCCCTTCTAAGGACCCCCAACATGATCAAAAGATAGACAGAAGGCCCACACAGCCATTGACACCCACACTCCTTCATGAGTAACGTGTTTACCAGAAGTGGGTTAGGCTCAGCTACACAGCTACACTCACTCTTCTTTCCCACTGTCTGATCCATGTATGGTCAGAGAACTCCTTAAACCTTAGGAATGGATAATCTCCTTCAAAGATGCCAAGCCCATTAGATCAATGGGCCCACAGGAAGGAAACACAGCATGCCAAGGTCCTGTCTTAGTTACCGTTCTGCTGCTGTGATAAACACCATGACCAAAAGCAGGTGGGCGGGGTGGGCGGTTTATCTCAGCTTGCACTTCCACATCACAGTTCATCATTGAAGGAAATCAGAGCAGGAACTCAAGCAGGACCCAGGAAGCAGGAACTGAAGTAGAAACCATGCAGGAACAGTGCTTTACTGGCTTGCTCTGCCTGCTTCCTTATGTAGCCCAGGCCCACCTGCCTAGGGGTGGTACCACCCATAGTGGGCTTGGCTCTCCCACATCAATCATTAATCAACCATTTGTCAAAAGTGCCTTCTACAGTCCTGGCTACAGGCCAGCCTGATGGAGGCTGTTCCTCAGCTGAGGGTCCCTCCTTCCATCTGACAGCTGCTTTGTGTTAAGCTGACAAAACTGAACCAACTCTGACATCTGGTTCACGCATCCATCCATGGCCCAAGGGCCCTGGCACTGAGGGTCTTTGTTGCCTCAACATTTAACTTGTTTTCTGGGGTGACCATGCCCGAATGAAACATGACTTGTAAGGATGAGACAGAAGGTAGGAAGAGATGCTTTAAACGTTATCCTTGGCATCCTGTCCCCATTAGGATGCCACACAAGAAACTCACTGGAGGCTGAGCGCTCCAGGTTCTCTGGCTTGAGTCACCATCCTCTCTAACCCCAAGCTTCTGCTGCCATAGTTGCTTTCTTGAAAGGAACCTTCCTGTATCTCCACCCCTCCTCCCGCCATCCCCGTCTTCCCTAGATACAACTGCTACTGAGGATTAATGATTTATGAAGCCCATTCCCCAGTGAGACCCACCCTGTCTTGCCCATCTCAGGGTATCGTGTCCAGGGCAGTTCAGTTGGCTTTTACTGTGTGGGAGAGGCCAGACTCTGAACAACACTGATGGCATCAAAAGTTGGCAGAACAGTTTCTGGTACCGAAGCTCACTGGCCGCTATTATGTATGCATCAGGAGCTGAGGGGAGAGGAGGCATAGCTTCAGGGCCAGAGGCACTGTTGGCTTGTTTGAAACTTGTGATTTTTTTTTTCCTACTCTTTTATCTTCTAGGCAGACAGATCTTTCTCGACAATTGAAAAGACCTGTCAGGCCCAATTACTTTGAAAAATTCTCATTGTTTCCGTCCATTATCATCTCTCCCCGCCCTTTCCCTCGTGAAATTTAATGGGGGTGGGGGTGAGGGGACTTGGAGATAAACAGTGCAGAGCACCCAGGCTCTGGGAGATCTGCTGTCTGTTGTTTCTGAGGCTCTACTGCCCTTTTGTGTTGTGGAGCTGGCGCAGGCTTCTGAAGGCCACAGCTGCCTTCATGGAAATATTGCAGATGGGAATCTAGTTCAAAGAGGCCGGGAGGCGGGGCATGGGAGGGGCCTTCTTGGACAGCTATCCAGAAAGAGACCTGGAGGCAGGGACCTTCTTGGACATCCATCCAGAAAGCCAGGTTTGATTTTCTGCTCAAGCTTCTCCTCCGGTCTTTTCCTGTGCACATGTAAAATTTTTACCTAGTTGTCTTATTTATTTATTTTTGAGTTTGGGGATATAGCCTCACTGTGTAACACAGGCTAGCCCTGAGCGCTTGGGTTCCGTCAGCTTTTCTCTTCTTGGCCTCCCATGTAGCTGGGATGTCGGACACACGCCACTGTCAACAGGCACATGAGGCCATGAGGCTTTCCTGATCACTTTGCTGTAGTGAATGTCTCAATGTCTAAATGACATTTTTGCTCCCTGGACCACAGTTGATGATTTTTGACCATGATAGAGGAAAAACCCCAAATAAGTTCTAGGTTCCACTGTGTATTTACAGGGCAGGGCCCACTCTGTAATGTCCTAGGAGATTGGGGGTGATTAGCAGGAAGAGATCTGGCAGAAGGTAGTGGCTTTTGGACTAATCCGGCCTTTCTGCCAGCTGCACTCACTCGCTTCACTTCCTGGTTCTCAGAGTTCTTTGGGTCTCTCAGTTCGAACATCTGTTCTCATTCTCCACCCCTGGGCACAGACTGCTTGCCCCTTGTACAAATCACTCTCTCATTGTTCTCTTCCTAGCTCTGATACTCTCCCAGCCATGATACTCTCCCAGCCATGATGCTCTCCCAGCCATGATGCTCTCCCAGCCATGATGCTCTCCCAGCCATGATGCTCTCCCAGCCATGATGCTCTCCCAGCCATGATGCTCTCCCAGCCCCGATGTTCTTCCAGCCATGATGCTCTCCCAGCCCTGATACTCTCCCAGCCATGATGCTCTCCCAGCCCTGATGCTCTCCCAGCCCTGATGTTCTCCCAGCCATGATGCTTTCTCAGACCACTATACACTTGGATGACTTTAAACAACATTCATCTACCTTCTCAGCAGTGATACCCGGTATGAGTGGGGATGTGTTCCTTCTGATGTCTCTGGGGAGCACCAATCCCTGCTCACCTTCTCCTGGATTCTAGTCTCTCCCATCTCTAACCTGTAGCTCCCACGCTCCTGCTTTGTTTCGATTTGTTTTCTCCACATTTGCGTTGAGGCTCACTCTAACATGATCTCATCTTAATGATGTCAGTGAGGATTCTAGTTCCCCCAAAGGTCGTGTCCTGTAGTTCCAGGTCATATCAGTTTGGATGGGACACTGTTCAGTCTACCACAGCCCCAGCCTACATGGTGTCAGGTTTTGACCCTTCTGCATGTAATACACCCATGGGCAAAGATCCACCAGCCTTGAACCTGCAGGCTCCTGTGGAAGACGGTGGCTGCATCATTACCACATATCTACATATGAGCCAGGGCCACCTCCCTGTGCCAGCTTTTCTGATCTCCCATCAGGGTCATTGTCTTCCTGTGTCCCTGGTCTAGACATCTACCTAAGGGCACAGTCAGCACGCACCTGGACCTGTTGCCTGGCAGCCTCTGCTTCTCCCTGCAGCCCCTGCCTCTGGTAGGATTTCACACTGGGCCATGCATCCACTGCCCACCAGGATGCAGTGCGCCTCTGCTTTAGCAGGGGCAGCGAGCGGGTCAGTGGGCAAAGCCTGCACCCGGTACAGAGAACTACAGTTCCCTAAGAGGTGTTCAGCTCTGTCACACGCAGTTCTGTCCCCAGCATTGGCATCCTACCTGTGATACCACCTCTTTGGCTTTCAGCCTGTTCCTATGACTCTCCACAGGGAAACTGTTATGACTTAGCTTTGCACCCAAGTTTTCAATTTTATCAGCTCTGCGAGTAGGCGCCTAGATCTCTTCAATCTGATGGCCCCCTGTGGCCACATAATCCTAGGAGGTGATGTTGCTTTTTCAAATGGAAGCAGACATGTGAGTGATAGCTGGAAGCCTGACGTCTGCATAGAACGAAGGAGACAAAAACGCCCCGCCGCCGCAGCACTATTGCTGGTGAGAGGCCAGACTCTCTAATGCAGCTGTTCCTTTATTAGTGTCTACTTCCCCAGCACACTGACCGGGCATGCCTGTTAGCATGGATGTTAGCGTGTCCATGTTGCTGAAGATGAACCCAGGACCCTGAGGGAACATTTTCTCTGCTACCACGTTAGACCCCAGTGTCTTGTGGCTCCACCAGTGACTCCAGATGCCACTGAGGCTGTCACTAGGCCATCATTCCCCACTCTGAACCACACCGTTTTGTCCGGAAAGCTGCTGCCTGCTCCTCACTAACCCTTATCCTTGTGATGGTTTGTGTTGATTGTGATTTTGACGGGATTTGGAGTCACCTAGGCTGCAAGCCTCCTGGTACGTCCGTGTGTTAACCTCCGAGAGAAAGAACAAGGGATTGCTCTGTCTGGGTTAACTGATGTGGGAAGATGCGTCTTATTTGTGAGCGGGACCTGGCCCTAGGCAGGGCATGGGGGCTGGTATAAAGTGGAGGAGCTCATTCCTGGAACAGTCTCGGTTCCTGGCTGTGATACCATGTGACCTTCTCTTTCAGCTTCTCCCATCTTGACTGGTCCACTATGGTGGCTAGGGCTCTTGGACTGTGGGCAGATATCAACTCTTTCCCACTTAAGTTTTTGTCAGGGAGACTTATCACAGCAACAGAAAAGAAGCCAAGATAGGCTCCATTCTGTCCTCATACCAGGCTCTTGCCCAGCAGCCACAGCATCCAAGTCAAGGAACAGATCTGATGACTCCTAGACTTTGGAGGGTCAGGGTCATGGGGACTCTTTTTCCTCACCATTCTGTTGTAGGTTCTCAGTCACCCCCACCACCTTCGTTCTCATAGCCACGGGACTGCTCTCTCTCTAGGGTTTTGCAGTCTGGTCCTCCTTACAGGTGGCCATGCTTCAGTGTCAACCTTCCAGAAATCATGATGTCGTCTTCCGTTTTTCCCACCCTGATGGCTCGCTCCACCTGTGCTCACAGCAGGCCTCGTTCTGCTCATCTTCTTCTTTCCCAGTCTGTGTGTCCTGCCCACCACTGCGATCCTGACACAGGGAAATAGCATCACATTGCACATGTGAGTGTCATTCAGCAAGAATGGCGCTGGGACTGGAGAGAGCAAAGCTACTGGGCTGGGCTTCCCACAGAAAATGGGATTTAAGGTTTAAAACATGGAACAAAATGGAAGTGGTGGTAATTCTTGGTTTGAGGATGAAAGCACCAAGTAGAATTCATCCTCAGTTCAGCATTGAGTGATTGTTTCCAGAGAGGTTTCTTCTCTAACCAATGTAGATTTCGCACCATCTTTGTGTGTGTGTGTGTGTGTGTGTGTGTGTGTGTGGTGTATGCTGTGTGCATGTTCACTTGTGTAAATGCATGAATGCATCTCTTTCTCCCCATCCCTCTCCCCCTCCCACCCTCCCTCTCTCCCTCCCTCTCTCTCTCCTTCTCTTTCTCTGTTTCTCACTGTTTCACTCTCTCTCTCTCTCTCTGTGTGTATGTATGTGTGTGTGAGCATGTGTACTTGTGTAAATGCATGAATGCATCTCTCCCCTTCTCTCCTCTTTCTCCCCTTCATTCCCCCTTTCTCTTCCCTACCCCCACCCTGTGTGTGTGTGTGTGTGTGTGTGTGTGTGTGTGTGTGTGAATACTCAGGCACAAGTACAACCTCAGCTGTTATTCCTCAATTGTCATCACCTTGGTTCTATTTATTTTTATTTTCTTAGTTATGTGTGGCTGTATGTGTCTGCATGTGGGCGTGTGCACGTGCGGGCAGGTTCCTGCAGACATTAGAGTTAATGGGTCCCCGGGAGCCAGAGTTATGGACAGTTGCCAGCCACTGTGTAAATGGTGGGAGCTGTAAAAGCAGCAGGAACTCTTAACCACTGAGCCATCTCTCCAGTCTCTCCCTCCATTCTTGAGACAAGATCTTACGTTGGTCTGGAACTTGCTCAGTAGGCAAAGTTGTCTTCTCAGCCAACCCCAGGGATCCATTTGTTCCTGCATCTCCAGAGATAAGGTCACAAGTAATGTCCAGCTTGTTTTCCTTACAGGAGTCTTAGGTGACTGAACTCAATTCCTGCTGTCCAGGCTATCACCTTAGCCCTGCTGAGATGTGAAGTCAGTAAGCCTTATCCTTAGTGCAAACTCTCCCTTGCTCTCACCACCTTCAATAGGCTGTGCTGAATCTCTCTCTCCTCCATGTCTGTACTTCTTTCAGTTATTACAGTGAGCTTAATGTGTCAGAAAATTACCAAAATAGACCACTTTGGGATCATCGAGGAAGGACAGGCTTGGCCATCACTTGTCTTCTGGTGACCTGCTTAGTACTGATGTCTACTGAGCGCACGGAGGTGTAACCTGGGTCATCCTTCAGTGTCCCCATTGGCTGTGGACTGCTTGGTAGCTCATAGCCACGTCAAACTCTTATCTGAAAAACTCACATGATCTGAAAGCTGTTTTACAGCACTGGTAAGTAAGCTGGCTTCTGAAGACTTTGAGGTTTGAAGGCATTGATTGAATCATACCAAATGCACACTAAGGAAAGAAGATTTAAAAAAAGTCCTTAATAGGGCCCTGGGACTACAGGCACTTCATTAAACACTAATTCCTTCAAAATTGGCAATTTGTGCATGATATATATTAGCAATTTTCACTTTACTGCAGTATTTGGTTAAGTAATACCCTTTCCCAACCATCCTCCACAGAAAGAGTGTATTGAACATTCTCAATTGGGTTTTGCTGATGGTAATGTTCATATGGGATTTTCTTTCCTTAAACCCCAAGCACTGAGAGGCAGAATTTAAGTGAAAGTTTTACATCTTGGTTCTTGGTGTGTCCGTGTGTGTGTGTGTGTGTGTGTGTGTGTGTGTGTGTGTGTGCATACCTTGTTTCCTGACACTTGGTCCCTCATTGGCTGGGATAGCTGGCTGTTGCCCCCCACCCCCACCCCCAGGTTTCCACCTGTCTCTGCTTCAGCAGTGCTGCTGGTCTTACAAGTGCTCTTCATCACATTTGGCTTTTTATGTGGGTGCTGGGGGTCAATCCTGGGCATACCAAGCACTTTACAAACGGAGCTAACTCCTTAAGCCCCAGGGCTCTTTATGATATAAATGGGTACGTTCACAGTGGTATTGGGTCTTTTTGGGTAGTTTTAAAACCAGGTCAGAGATGCTGTATTCACTCTGCGATCTAGCATCTTTGGACTGAATTGCAGTCTGGCTCCTGCCTGTCCCCTAGGTCACTGTTCCTGGGCTCTCCCAGTCTTCCATATTTCCCGTATGCCTTCAGATTGTACCTCAGTCCAATCAATACTGCCAGTGCAACTTACTATATGATTGATCACCCAGGAGAAAATTCGGTCAAGCAAAGGTATGAGTGGGTATGTTGCTCCAGGTTCTGGGGATACAGCAGAGAGTAAGGTTAGCCTCCCTGTAACGGGCTGCATCCTCCCAGCTCCACCACACTCACAGTGGCCGCTCCTGTGAGGCAGCCCTCTGCATCTGAGCTGTTCCCTCCTCCTGGCAATTTCCAGGTTGTTTATCAAGCTGGTCTAAGTACTCATCCTCTACGGAGTCTCTCTCCACAGCAGTCACTGTGCCAGCCCCACCTAGACCTCCTCTGCACTTTTCCCGTCTATGATTATTAGCACTGCTGTTTGGCTTGGATGTCATCAGTTTCACGCATCATTTTCTCTTGCTGCCTGCGTCTCAGATACTGTGCTGTTTTACCCATCTCTGTATTCTTGCATGTGGCTCTAAAAGTGCCTGGGATCTGACAAGCCTTTGGCAGATATTTAAAATGACACCTCTTCTAAGTCTTTAGAAGCTTATTCTATTGTCTTAAAATTATTTCTATATGCATGCCTTTGTCTGTTTATATGTGTGTGAGTGCCAGTGCCTGCAGAGGCAGAGGCAGCAATTTCCCCTGGAGCCTAAGTTCCAGCTGTGAGTCATGTGACTGGGTGCTCCAGC
>CACVCL010031850.1:0-24550 GCA_902729485.2 Mus minutoides | reverse complement strand
AGGGAGAGAGGGGGAGGGGGAAAGGGGGAGGGGGAGAGGGGAAGGGAGAGAGGGAGAGGCTTGTGTCATTTAGAAAACTCACAATTGTGACCAAACATTTTCTTCAAAAAATTCTAGGCAAATATGCCCATCATACTGTATCAGTCAGCAAAGTTTTTTCTAAAAGGGTCAGGGAGGAAATGTTTTAAGCTTGTGGATAACTCATTCATTCATTTATTCATTAATTCTCTTGGTGTCACTCCGCACTGATGCTTGTAGCACAAATGTGACTAAGTCACACTGCGACTGTTTTTTTTTTTTATTTTTTTTTCAAGTCAGGATTTCCCTGTGTAGCCCTGGCTGTCCTGGAACTCACTCTGTAGACCAGACTGGCCTCGAACTCAGAAATCCGCCTGCCTCTGCCTCCCAAGTGCTGGGATTAAAGGTGTGCACCACCACCGCCCTGCTATACATAACATTTTTAAAAATTATAATTTCTTAAAGAAAAAAAAAAAAAAAAAAAAAACCCTGAAATCAGGCACGGCCTTTAGTCCCAGCACTCAGGAGGCAGAGGTAGGCAGATCTCTGAGTTCAATGACAACCTGATCTACAGAGTAAGTTCCAGGACAGCCAGGGCTACACAGAGAAACTTTGTCTAAAAACAACAACAACAACAACAACAACAAAAAACACCACCACCACCAACAACAGAAGAAGGAAACAGAAATGGAAGAGAAGGGGCTGGAGAGATGGATCAGTGGTTAAGAGCACCGACTACTGCTCTTCCAGAGGTCCTGAGTTCAATTATCAGCAACCACATGGTGGCTCACAACCATCTGTAATGGGATTCAATGCTTTCTTCTGGTGTGTCTGAAGATAACTACAGTGTACCCATATAAATAAAATAAATAAGAAAGAAAGAAAGAAAGAAAGAAAGAAAGAAAGAAAGAAAGAAAGAAAAGAGAAGAGAAGAGAAAACAGTAAACAATACTGACCCAAGTCAGAGGAGGGCCACAGGCTCTCTCAGGCTGATTTCTGCCTTTTATTTTTAGTTTACTCTCCAAGGCTGCATACAGCCAGTTGAATGCCGATGACATCCACTGCTAACACCTACATCTTCCCACCCAGCCCCGAAGGCACGAGGTACGGGGAAACCTTGATCATCCTTACATAACCAGAGGGAAGCCCGTTACAGTTTTGACAAGTAACTGACGCTTTTAACCTCAAGTTCCTCCTCTGTAGGATCCAGATAGCAGAGGCCACCATGTGCATGGTGGGGATTAAATGGGCCACTGTGTACAAAAGCACTTGCATATGCACTCCCTGTTTCTAAGGGGGTGACCGCAAGACTCAAGAGTGGACATGTTTGTTTGGCTAGCCCTGGACATATCAAGACAGAGTCTGATGCAACCATAATGCTTGATGTCAGGGTCTGCCTTGGTTTCCTTTTTAGTTCTTCTATAAAATGGAGATATTAAAAACACAGTTGGAGCCGGGCGTGGTGGCGCAAGCCTTTATTCCCAGCACTCAGGAGGCAAGGGCAGGCAGATTTCGGAGTTCGAGGCTAGCCTGGTCTACAAAGTGAGTTCCAGGACAGCCAGAGCTACACAGAAAAACCCTGTCTTGAAAAACGGAAAACACACACACACACACACACACACACACACAGTTGGAGCTGGGTGTGGTGGCGCACGCCTTTATTCCCAGCACTTGGGAGGCAGAGGCAGGCGGATTTCTGAGTTCGAGGCTAGCCTGGTCTACAAAGTGAGTTCCAGGACAGCCAGGGCTACACAGAGAAACCCTGTCTTGAAAAGCCAAACAAACAAACAGACAAACAAACAAAAAACCCAAAAAAAACCAACAAACCAGTTGGATGGGCTTGGAGAGATGGCTCAGTAGTGGTTGACATCACTGCTTTTCCAAGGGACCCAGGTTCTATTCCCAGTGCCCCAGTGACACAATTGTGTATCCTGAAAACATTCGCTGCCCTCATCGTGTCTTAGCTTCTCTATTATTAAATTTAATTGGGCTGCGGGGCGTGTATTTTTTGAGACAGGATCTCAGGCAGCCTAGTCTGGACTTGGACTTTACTATGTAGTAGAGGCTGGCCTTGAACTCGTGATTCTCTTGATTGGCCCCTCCTCCCACCAATTACAAGCGCTGTGTGCCTCCATGGCTCAGCTAAGGCTTCCAATTACAAAGGCAAAGGGTCTAGAACGATCTGTGTGAAAAGCCACCGGGGTCTTCTCCCTCTAGAATCCTGTCTGCCTAACTCGCTCTTTCTGAAGCACTTTTCTGCTTCCTCAGCCAGCCCTGCTGGGTAGCAGGTGATTGCTCCTTTTGCCAGCTGTAACTCTACCTAAGCCAAAAAACAAACCCAGCAGAGACGAGGAAACCTCAAGCCTACATTTTATAAGTGTCTATTTAGTTCCATTTCAAAGAACAGCATAAGTAACTATTTGTCTTTTGAAACAACCTTTATCTGATCTCTGCTGGCTCCTTTGGGAGAAAAGAACAACAAAAAGTTGCAAATCCATGAGACATGTCTCCCCAGCTCTAGCTAGGTCTAAATCTTTGGGTCTCTTCTCACATCAGCTACTTCCAACTGGTTCCCAGATCCACAGACGGAAGGTCCAGTTAATTGGGTTTGTTTGTTTGTTTGTTTTACAGTACTGCTACTGGGAACCGAATCTCTGTCTCCCATAAGCTAAGCATGAAGTCTCCACCAAGCTCCAACCGGACTGGGAGACGAGACATTTTATAACATAGCCACCGCCAGAAGCCTGTATCTCCAGGATCCCATTATCTGCACGGCTCCAAATAAATGGGAACACAAGAAGACAGCTGGTTGCTTTTGCTCAACTTCTAACTTTAATAACCCTTTGAAATTTCTGACGTGTTTTTTAGTTTACCCAATCCACAACAGAAAAAATTATTTGCTTGAGTTTAGACAGTTTATTAGGACAGAGTTCTTGGGCAAATCACCAAATTCAGATATTTCTTTTGCTCCCTGGGAAAATTATAGCTGACACAAACTTGCCTGCAAGATATGTCCTTCCTGTACAAGTACCGTATCTGATTCTCCACTGATTGAACCGGCTTTTGTTTCAAGGGGCTGGTCCACGGAACAGAGATTATTTTAATTTTTTTTGTCATAATGTATTTTTTTTTCTTTTCTGTTTTTCTTCCTTTCTTTTCTTTTCTTTTTTCCTTTCTTTTCTTTTCTTTCTTTCTACTTTTTTTTTGTAAATATGAGCATTTACTCAGTTTCAAAGTTGCTATACTTGAAGTCGCTAATGTTTAAAATGAACTTAACTAGCCAGAAATCTTATTTTGCCTAAGACAGTGAAACTGTGCCTGCAGCACCATTTGTGTATTCCATCAGAATTTGTTCTTTAAGTGTCTGAAAGCTGGCCTGTCTGTACTGACAGGAGTTGCTGAGCTACGGGAGAAAGCCTTTCTGACCAGCCAGTGAGGCACAGAGCAGTTATCACAAAAGGCATCGCTGAAGAAAACAGAGATAGCTAAGGTGCTGAGTCTGGCCTGAAACTATGTAGCTAAGGACGACCTTGAACTTCTGGTCTCTACCTGCTGAGAGCTAGGATTACACGTTCCAGTATATACAGTACTGGGGATCAAACCCAGGGAGTTGTGCATCTCCTAGCAACTGAACTACATTTTCATTCTAATTCTTGATCTCAACATGCCTTGGAAAGAGATGGGTGAGTGGATATGGGTCAGAGTCTTGGAGTAACCAGGTACCCCTGTTTGTCTTTGTCCTTGACTGAGGGAGTTCCCAGAACATTCGGTGTTCGGTGCTAAGCCTTGCAAACCCTAGGCAAACTGGGAAGAACTGGTCACTCTTGGTACCATGGCCCGATCCGCTCCCAGGGTGAGAGTCAATACTGAAGTGTATTACTGATTATTAAATAGCTAGTAATTGATCAGCATGAAACAGAAAGAAAGCCTCAAGCAAGGCTGTCCAAAGAACCAAACCGACACTGGGTCCACAACACACAGTAAGTCTGTGTACCCCTTCTTCACATTTCTCCAAACCAGTGAGGTGTGGGGCAGAGTGATTAACATTCCCAGGGTAGGTTCCCAGTGAACCAAGAAGAGTGTGCCTACACCAAGCTAACTAACATAAATTCCTTCCTTCATAGACAGGATGTTTTAGTCACAAATGATGGAAAAACTAAAAAGATGACAATTCTCATAAATGATACCATATCCATACCCTCTCTTGCCCCAGTACAAGTGAATTAGAAGTCTTGCTATGTTGTATACAGCATTAATCTAAAAGGGGGAAGGGGATGATTTTATGAATGGGAATGTTATTCTAAGATGATCAGGAAGTGGTAAGAGGCTCAAAAAAAAAATCAGTTTATGGAACAGACCCATCAACCATTCATTTTGTCTCTCTGGCTCAGAATTTGCAAATCTGTGCATTAGGTTTGGGATAAATGCATTCTGTGGCTCCCTTGGGCTTGGAATCCATCATCAATCCCACTTCCAGCACACAAAAGAGGCTGTTTTCACAGGGAAGTTGTAATGGGAAGCTTGGCTTAGATTGAGGGGTTGCCAGCGGAAGTCCAAAAAAAGTTGTCAGACGACAGAATAGAGATAAACCAAAAAGGCTGGGAAGTGGTGTGTATAGCAGCTAGCTCTGGCACCAAATGTGTAGGAGAACAAAAGCCAATCGAGGAGCAGGGAGCCCCTTCCTGGCTCTGCAGGGTCTGGGGAAGGCAACTGCTAGGTGGGAAACCAGAGAAAAGTTGGGGTTCGAGGCAGAGGTCTTCCTTCTACAGAACCCCAAAGATGGAAAAGGATCTTAGACTTGGATGGAGCACAATGAGGGAGGAGTTAGGGGAAGACTGGGGTGAAGAAAAATGGCTATGGAGGTCAAACAGGAGGTGTCCAGAGAGAGAAGAGATAGGCTGACCCTTGCCCAAAGCTAAAACCATTACATCAACCTGACCCTCCAGCTCTCTTGGGAAAGAACCACGCCACGCCGTCTCCTCTCGTATCTTTACAGTTAAATTTTGATCTTTTCCAATCTAAATGATCTGAAGAGGAAGATCATTTGGAATGGAGGTTGTGGAAGAGCAAGTTTCAGGGCACAGACTTCCATCTCACAAACCCCATCTTACTCTTTCCTAGGATGGAGGCATTGTAGGGTTATGCAAGGTCAACGTGGCTGGAAACAGCTTTCTGCCACTCACTCATGGCTTGGGCCTGAAGCAGCCTAAGGAAAGAACCCCACACTTTGTGTGCATCAAGAGAGGTCTCTCTGACTAGTTCTGTTGTGGAGAATCCCATTAAAGGTGTGGGTTTTATGTCCCATAAAAGCCTGACCATGTGAATCTGACCTCAGTTCCATCCCTGGAACCTGCGTGGAAAGTATGCAGTTGTGGACTCCTGGAATCCCAGTGCTGCTTGGGTGGGGAAAGGAGGCACACTCAGGACTCAGCCAGAAGCCTTCGGACCAGCATAGGAAGCAGAGAAGCCTTGAGTGACTGAAGAACTCCGGGACCCACTATCCTACGTTAAATTGGCAAAACTATTAAACATACAGACCAGGCAGGCTCAAGGGGAATGAGAAAGCTTTCCTGGGGAGTCCAGGCAACCATAGATGAGCGCGTGTATGCAAAGACTAACCAAAGCAGCTTCCTCCTCTAGGATGTTTACAGAGTGCTTCCCTACAGAGGCCTCCTGTGGAGACTAACCGAGCCCCCAAGCCCCATAAACCTGCTGAGGTTCCCTACAGCGAGGGTTAGAAAACCACACCCAATCCCTGCTCTTTGCGCATAGGTACGTCCTTTCTTCATTGTCTCTCTGGTCCCAGCCAGGGTTCCGGGACCCAAGCTACAAGGTGAACAACAGGCACTGCTTCAAGTATGCAGCACAGGAGAATATTCCAGAGAGACCCTGCCTCCTCAAAGTGGAAGGTCAGGACTGCCTCCCAACAAGTTTTCCTCTGACAATCATACATACTCCATTTTACTTCAGTTACAAACAGTTTCCTAAGGCTAAGAAATTGTCCGCTGCGTGACTCCAGATTAAAGGCAGGGGTGTACCAACATGGTAGTAATTGTTGGACATTCTAAGAACCACCAAAAGCCCCTTTCCCACATTCCTGAACCAGGTTCCTTGGAGATCCCCCACCCACCACCTTGTCTTCAAAGACTCAATGACCAACACCCTACCCCCACATTCCCACAGTTGCCACATCCTCCCCACGCACATGATCCGTACACGTATAAAGCCCGCTATCACAGACAGCCTGGCCTGTCGCTGCCTTCATAGTCACATTCATAGTCAGCCATTTTTGCATGCCCTACCCCCCAATAACCCTCTTGCCATAATGTCTGTTTTGTGATTTTTTTTTTAAGTGGCATTCTTCGGTCCCCTATAAACATTCTATAGACGAAAACGCTTCATTGGTGCCTTTGGCCCTACTTAGGGCTCACCGATTGCTCCGCCCTCCATCAATCACTGGCACTCAGTAACTGATCCCTCTCAGCCGGTGTAGACACGCCCCTGAGCCCAAGAAGGCTCCGTTGAGCGAGCATCTGGTACCCGCTTTGGTACTCTAAGAGATGGAGGTACCTCCAGACACATCTTTAAGGTTATGTTTGGTTCACTGTCCCCATGTCTGACCCTTTCCCTTGGGTGACACTTACTTCTTCAGCTTGATTTTTTTTTTTTTTTTTTTTTTACCTTTTGGGCTCACTCCAAAGCCTTGGACCCAGGTACCCAGTCTCCTCTGGCTCTTTGCCCTGACCCCTGTGGAGTTCGGTAATAACCCACAGAATGGCTTGTATCTTCCTCGGGTCCTTCCTGAGTCCTGGNCTGAGCAAATGTGCATTGTTCAACAAGGGCACAGCCATGTCAGGAACTAATGCCTTAGCCTCACAGGAGTGGCAAAACCTTCCCCAGATGAGGGGAGAGAGATGGCCAAGCCTTTCTCCGGTCAAGAGCAAATGTTGCTAGTGTGTATGGAAAATATCCACTGTATATTTCTCTCCTCAGATGGTTATGGCCTGAAGACCGATCCTGTACAGAGACTGCTCTGCCAAGATGAGCTAAACCTGTCTCCTAGTTCAACTGTATATAATAACGCTGCCTCCTTGTTTATCTCCATTAATAACCCTATCTGTATGCAATAACCCCGTATCCCTGTTCAGCTATATACAATAAACAGACTGTGTTTTGGGGGTGCTACGGCTTTTTCCTTAGAGAGTCCAGACCACACACATGGCTCAATAAGTCGTGACGACTTCCAGAAACATTTAGAATCAACAAATGCTTTTCTCAGAGATATGCCTTGTTAGAAGCATATCCAGGGTATTATTAGACTATTCTGAAGGGAAACACAGGCCAGAGGCCATCTGGGTGGATCTGAATGCAGTCTGCTTATGAGGATGGGAGGGCCTGAGGTAAGGGCAGCAGTTATGAGAACTCAGAACTCACTAGATATTCTTCACAGATGGATGCACAGAACATGCTGGTTACATAGGAGGGAGCAGGAAGTCCTGGCCAGAAAGAGCTTGACCACCACGAACAATGGTCGTGACTCAAGAAATGAGTTTGGGGGGGGGAGGCAGATGGGAGGGGACAGTCTGCCAAGTCGGTGTGAGTAGGAGATGGGAAACGGACACCCCCCAAAGCAAGGAGAGACGTAGGGCAGGGACAAGCGAGCTTTGCATGATTTCAGGGATGTGCTGCCAGTGTCAAGATCACCAAGATGTAAGGGGCAGTGAGAGCCAAACGGGAACCTGAGAACCTCAAGCCTCCATTTCCTTCATTCCAGTTCCCCCGAGAACAGTTGTGCTAAACTCAACTGGTATCCCAGAGTCCTTTCAAATACCAGTGATGAAGAATACCCAAAGGACAGAATTATCCGTTTCTGTGCACATTTCCCAAGGAGGGATTAGCCAAACCACGAACTCTGACACATTTGGCAGCATGACAGTCACGTCACGATCTTGCTGTGGTAGCTCAGTCTCAGCGACAAATTCGCAATTCAAGAACAGCTAGTGTCTGTCTTTCTCTTTGATAGATTTAATTCTATGTAATTTTTGTTTTTAATTTTATGTGTATGGATGTTTTGCCTGCAGGGATGTCTGTGCATCATCTGCATGTCCAAGGCCAGGGAGGCCGGAAGAGAGCATTGGATTCTCTGGAGTCACAGACTGCTGTGAGCTGCCATGTATGTGTTGGGAACAGAACCTCAGTCCTCAGAACCTGGGTCCTAGCAGTCAGTGCTCTTAACTGCTGAGCCATCTCTGTCCAGCACTTTTATCCCATCTGCCTTCTTAAGGAAAAGGGGAAAAAAAGCTGTAATAACAATGCCAGAAGAAGGATTCTACATATTGCCTTGTGGATAATGCGTTGGATTGCATGGAAAAAGATAAAGAATTTTCCCGTGGCATTGGCAGTGGCTAGCTGCTCTATACATTCAGTGAATAGACTCGTTAAAGCAGTTTATACATCTTCACAGGGGTCAGGTGAGAGTTCAGGTGACAAAGTCAGCTGAATTACTGGAAAACAGTCATGTTAACACTCCTAATCCCTTTGGGACAATCCCTTGGGGATGTGTCATACTAAGATGACATGCAGTCTCTCCACCATTCCAACACAGACAAATTCCCCTTTAATCTTGCTCCAGATGTCCGTTTCTCCTAATGAGCAACAGATGAAGAAGCTGGCTAGAGTCGCCCTAGACCTACTGGGCTTTAACATTAGCACAGCCTCGGGACCAGACCACAGCAGAGTGATAAGCAGAATGCTTGCCTTTCTCTGGACCCCAGACTCATAGAGTGCATTGCAGGACAGGCTGGGATGATGCCCAGCACTGAAGTTGATGTAAAATCGGGGCGTGAGCACAAACCTGTAATGCTAGTACTCGGAAAGCCGAGAAAGGGGGGACATGAGTCTGAGGCTAGCCTAGATTATAAAGTGATGACTCAAATAATAAGTAAATAAACCTACATAAGATTGTACGCATATGGTGGTGTTCCCTCAGGATTGACACTTTTCTCCTGGAGGGAGCAAGGAGGTTTAAAGGCTTATGAAACTCCCAGAAACTTACAGAATTCATAAGATCCCTCTGGAGTGTTACAGAAACAGTAGGTGGTTGCTATAGAAGAGAGTCTTCAGCTGTGTGGGTTCTGCAAGTTAAACAGGAAATGCAGGGACACAGCTCTCGGGCTATCTCATGCTAACAGCGCCTAGGTTCCTGAAAGTAACCTTCTTCAAGTAGCCCCCGACCCACTCTTTTGCTTGACTGCAGTCCTTTTTCTGGTGTGCTGTGAGCCTATCTGGAGTGAGTAGGTGTTTCTGTGTCCGTCCTCAGGGAAAAGTCAAGCAACAGTTGTGCGTGCGCAGATGACCTGAAGGGAGATCTCCACGGTAGGAAGGGTGCTTGTGAATCAGTGGTTGTGGTCTCTCTAAGGAAAGCCAGGCATGAGCAGTTGCTACCTAGGAACGTTCAAGACAGAAGTAATGTGAGACTGACAGCCCGGAGTGTGCGTGGGAGCCCCGAGGAGGGAGAATGAAAACAGGCTTTCTAAATGTGATCCTAAGTTGCATCTTAAAGGAAAAACATCTGCCAGTCAGGTGTTGGGGGTGGGGTGGGGGGTGGGGGATAAAAGGAACATCCTAGAACATCCTATCCCAGCAGGGAATGGCACAGATTGTGACAGGAAAGCCAGATATGGCACAGCTGGGACCCACAAGGTATCTGGTAGAGCTAAAATGTAAAAAGCACAGGACATAGATAGAGGCACAGGACATAGATAGAGGCACAGGACATAGATAGAGGCACAATGCAGATGGAAGTGAGCATCGTGGGCCCAGCAGGCTAGGATCTCACACTGTCGGAGCAGCTACATATGGAGAGGAGAGCCCATGTGACAAGAGATGCTCTTATAAATGCCATTCTGTCATTGGAGGGTAAGCCAAAGTACCCTGGAGAGGTAAGATGGCTTAGCAGATAAAAGCACTTGTCCCATTAGACAGACAGATGCCCAGAGCCCACAGTGGAAAGATAGAACTGACTAGAAGTTGATCTCTGACGTACACCCTTGTGCTGTGGCACAAGCACAACCACACTTAGTAAATGTGGAATATAAATTATTTTTTAAAGCAGTCTGGAAGCCGGGCAGTAGTGGCGCATGCCTTTAATCTCAACACTTGGGAGGCAGGCTGATTTCTGAGTTCGAGGCCAGCCTGGTCTACAGAGTGAGTTTCAGGACAGCCAGGGCTACACAGAGAAACCCTGTCTCAAACAAACAAACAAACAAAACAAACAAACAAACAAACAAGCGGTCTGGAGCGGAGGCAGGATTAGAAGACATATTATTGTAAGAGAGAGGAACTCAGAAATTCTCCAGGGCAGGAACGGAGGCAGCTGGTGTCTGGAGTGCTGGCGACTAGGTGCAGTTTACGGAATGCCCGGACCTAGTGCTAGCATTACGTCACCCTCTGACTTCATTTGCCCTTACTCCCTGGGAGTAGACGCTATTAAGGATTTGTTATTCCAGGACATTCATGCTGGCACCTACAAGTATCATGCTCCGCCCCCATCATGCTCCGCCCCCATCATGCTCCGCCCACTGTCACCTTCATTTCCAGTAGCTGCACTGACTACTTACTGGCTCTCTCACTACAGGAACTCCGAAGTCCCTATTGGAGACCTGGAGACTCCGGTGAGCACACACCTGAGACTTAGGTGACTCCCAGCTCCCTGCCAGACTCCTGACATGGAACACATACGCCATGTTTCTCACCTAAAAGAGATGTGACCACAGGTCGAATAGGCTCAAGATAGAGGTCTCCATGCTAATGAGGTACCCAGAGGCGTGGAGGACTTAGCCAATAAGCTTTCCTTTCTAGACATTCTTCCCCACAAAAGATATTTACTCCCAGGCCCCTCAAGTCTCCCAGCCTCAACCTGCTCTACCTTACCAATCTTCCCGGCATTGTTTGGCATCCTACACTGTACCTCTCTAATAGAGGGTAGAGGGAAGCTTTTATCTGTGAGCACGGCTAGCTAAGCACCAGCTCTGTGTGCACTGCTCGGCTTCCGGTGTTTGGACACAGTGTGTTTGTTACTGAGCTGCCCGGTGTTCATCTTCCCACTTGCAAAGCATTGATTTAAATGGCCACGCAACAGGAGTCCTGTGGTGATTCTATAGGGATACGATGTGGACCTGAAGGCATTCCCTTGCCCTCTCTTGTGTCTCTGCTCACATGAAAAAGCCAAGATTTCTGAGAAAACAGACCATTAGGAGGAGAAAAGGGAAAACCTCTTGTAGGTCCAATCATACAGCCATTCCATAGCTTAATAAAATATGAATCTGCCCTTTCGTTATCTGGACTCTTCGTGTTATTATAATTAAGTGAAGGATTAATAAGACTAGGTTCAATTTTAAATTAGTACATAATGTGTCGTTACTTCGCCTTCCCCTGTTTATCATATGATTCTGTTTACTGTATATTAAGTATAAGTATACTGAAGGTTTGTCTTTGGGCAAGTTACTTCCTTTTTTTTTTTTTTTTTGGTTAGCATAGAAAGAAAATGAGCGTCTGTCTCTGTGACATTTTATACACATAGATCATTACGTGTGTGTGTGTGTGTGTGTGTGTGTGTGTGTGTGTGTGAGTGTGAGTTTCTGGTGATCAAACACAGGCCCTTGAGCATCCTAGGTTACCCCTCTACCACTGTGCGACAAGCCAATACACTTGGTGCTTTCTCACTCCTCCCCAGCCATGTTATGTTATGTTAAATTCCCTCATCTATACATTGGGAACAGCAGCCCTATTTTTTTTTTTATAGGATTCTCATAAGCACTGAAGGAGATCAAGCATAAGAAATCCTCTTGTGGGGGCTGGTGAGATGGCTCAGCGGGTAAGAGCACCCGACCGCTCTTCCAAAGGTGATGAGTTCAAATCCCAGCAACCACATGGTGGCTTACAACCACCCGTAATGAGATCTGACGCCCTCCTCTGGTGCGTCTGAAGTCAGCTATAGTGTACTTATGAATAATAACCGAGTGGGGCCGACCAGAGTGAGTGGCACACAATGAAGTCACAGTATGATTACAAGATTTCTATAGCTTTTGGGAGATGCATTATCCCCTATGTGGGCTAACTCAATTAAACTCTTGATATGTGCATGTCCCTGTGTGTATATATGTGTGTAAATATGTATAGATATGTTTTATATTTAGGGACATCTGTGTGTGTGTGTGTGTGTGTGTGTGTGTGTGTGTGTGTGTGTGTGTATAACACATATTTAGGAAGCTTATAAAATAAGTTTCCATGTGTTTTTCTTCCCAGACATCCTTAGAGTGAGTTACACCCTCTCCTCCCTCCATCTCTGCTCTTACCTTCCCATTCTGCTTCCTACTCAAACTTCCCTTCCTATTTAGGTTGCCAAATAAGAAGCCCAGTGTATGGGATACATCCCTCCAGTTGTTGGTCAGGGATATCCTAGAGACCTGCAAAAGAATACAGGCTCCTGTCACTGCTCTCGGCTGCCCACGGAGCTTAACCGTAAGGCCCTGTCACAGAAGACACACTTTAGTCACAGGTCATGGAGAGATAGTGTTGATACTGACCTGGAGGCTTCCTTCCTTCTGGCTGCCTTCCATAGTATTAGAAGGTGCTATGTAGGCTGTTGAAAGGAAGAATATTCATCAACAGTCCTACCCAGCTGTGACCCCTGTGAACTATAGCGATAACCAACATGGCAAGATACGCTTATGGATATAAACATAGCATAAATGTTATAGAGGTAAACCAACTCCTTTCTGATGGCTTGAAGACCCATTTCCCAGGAAGAAACACATGCCCGTGACTGTGACTCTGGCTAAGAACCAACCAAGGGTTGGGGAGCTCACAGGGCCACGGGGTGAACCCATTATTTCTTTGCTAAATTGACATAGTATCAAACTACTCTCTAAATCTGAATTTCTCTCCTTATGGATGAACATAGCTCTCAGACTTCATCAGAGATGTTTCTTCGTGCAGTGCAATACAGAAGCTTACAATTGGTCAAAGTGCAGAGGACGAATACCTGCGGGGTGCTTTGCCACAAGTGAGACAATCGATCTCACCCACGGAAGCTCAGGGACTATTGTAGAAAAAAGGGTGGAAAATTTGTAAGCGTTAAAGGTTTCGATTGGGGGAATTTGAAGACACAGCATCTCTGGGACATGACAATTCTGCTCATGAACTCACAGCAGCTATGGATAAATGAAGAAGACCACCACAAGATCAAGCCAGTCAGCATCCCAGCATGGGCTGGGGAGGGGTGGCTCTGCAGGCCCTGCCCATCACAGAGGAGCTATGGACCTGTGATGGCTTCTGGGACAGGGTTTCTTTAACGATGTGACTCCTGTTAGGTTGACCATGTTCAGGTGGATTGCCCCAGAACCAGGGAGTCTAGGTTATAAAAAGAAACACTAGGGGGCTGGTGAGATGGCTCAGCGGGTAAGAGCACCCGACTGCTCTTCCGAAGATGATAAGTTCAAATCCCAGCAACCACATGGTGGCTCATAACCATCCGATCTGGCTCCCTCTTCTGGAGTGTCTGAAGACAGCTACAGTGTACTTACGTATAATAAAATAAATAAAAAAAAAAAAAAAAAAAAAAAAAAAAAAAAAAAGAAACACTATACAATTAGAAGTAGGTAGGGAGGTAGGGAAAGGGTCTGGAAGAAGTTAAGGAGAAGAATGGGGCAATTATGATGAAATCACCTTGTTATATGCATGCATCAAATTTTCAAAGAAATAATTAAAATAATATATATTAAAAATAAATACTTTCGGGCTGGTGAGATGGCTCAACAGGTAAGAGCACTGACTGCTCTTCCAAATGTCCTGATTCTAATCCTAGCAACCACATGGTAGCTCACAACAACCCATAAGGAGATCTGACACCCTCTTCTGGTAGTCTGAAGACAGCTATGGTGTACTTATGTATAATAATAAACAAATCTTTGGGCCGGAGTGAGCAGGCACTGAGTGAGCGGAGTTGACCAGAGTGAGCGGGGCTGACCAGAGCGAGCAGAGGTCCTAAATTCAATTCCCAACAACCAAATGAAGGCTCACAACCATCTGCACAGCTACAGTTTCCAAGTTCTAAATTCTGAGGTTGTTAAAGCCACATAGGTGGTTTCCCTCTAACACCAAGTGAGGACAAGGAGACATCCTACCACAGGCGTGTCCTTCTGTCTGTCCCGCACCCCACCACTGTGCCATTCTGAACCAAGGCTGGCCCTGTGCCTTTAGTTTCAGGGTGGGACAACGACCCGAGAAAGTTATATCAGCCCTTTCAGTCCCTGGCTCTATTCCGGATGGGAATATGGGCAAAGAAGAGCCGATGTGAGGGCCTCCTTGATCTGCTCCTGAGACGTCAGGAAATGCTCTTCCCTTCCTCCCAGGAAAGCCAAACCAAGTCAAGAGGGAGCTATTTCTGGCCTGTCTGACCCTGTGTGGAGAAAATCTGCCCGAGGGAAGCTAAGACAGAATGAGGCAGACAAAGAAGGGGAGATCAGCCCGTTCATGTTGCCCGAGGGCATGTCTGGTTCTAGCCATGAAGGTCCCAGGCTCTGCACCCCACCCCTCAGACTTGGGCAAACATGGAGGGCTGGTCACCTCCTAGAGAGAGGGCTCAGTAAGAAAGATGCTGAACACTTTGCTTTACCCGTGCGCCCAATTGATGCGAAGGCCAAGCCAGGTCCTAGGGATTCCCTGTCATGAGTTAAGCCCTGGGATCTCTTGGAGCTACTTTGAGCTGAGCTCCTGGCACTTGCAACCTGAAATGTTAACACACTCTCCCAAAGAATGTGTCCCAATTAAACTAGCAAGATAAATCAACATAGGAAATACGTTATTTTTAGAATTTAAAACGTGAGGAGGAAAGGGAATCATATGGTCACTTCTAAGGTGGAGATTGTTTGTGTGACAAAGAAGCACTGAAACATATATGTGTGTGTGTGTGTATACACACACACACACACACACACACACACACACACACACACAAAAGAGGAGAAAAAGAAGCAAATGAAAACATTGATGTCAGGGAAACAGTCCAGCAGAGAAAGGTCAGATCTGCAAATAAGCAAAGACTCCTAAGAACAAATAAGGTGGTTTGGGGAGGGGGAAGTGTAGAAGCCAAAGTAACTCCATCTTTTTTCTTAGAATCAGACCTGCCCTGAAGGGAGAAAAGACAACTTAGCTTTCCCAGCAGACTGTAGAAAAATTAGAGCAGCCAACGCTTCCATAGATGGGGAGTGGTTCACAAGTCTTAAGCCAGAAATCTTCAGGAGAACTTGCGGGGTGGGGGGCTTGGGGAGCTTCTGAGGGAAGAGATGGGAGAGCCTCTCCTCAAGGTGGCAGGTAACAAGTCAGAGCGCACAGCAAGTGATGGATGTCAAGGCGGCGGTGGACGGTGGACTCCTTCACACCTGAAGCTCCCTAGTGTCAGCAACCTGGGATCCCAGAGGGCCTCCTCTGAGAAGGCTGCCAGAAGGGACAAGGTCAGCTCCGAGAGCCACCTCAGAAGAGCAGGCATGCTCTCTGGCTTTCTGAAGAAAACCTGAGACTGGGGCCCCTTGGACCTCTTTGGGTTCGTCCCAGGCATCTTATCCCACACCTCCTCTCTTCCTCCTTTTTCCTCTACCTACTATTTCCCAATCCCTGCCTCATCCCCAACCTCTCCTCCCTGCTCGCCCTACACTCTCCTTTCCCCTTCTGCCTCTTCTTTCCATCACCCTCTCTCTCCTCTCCCTTCTCCCAATTCTCCTCCCTCTCTCCCTCCTCTTCTCCTGCCCCTTCTCCTCATCCCTCTCCACCTGTCTCCTCTTTTTTCTCTCTCTTCCCCTCCCCATCTTTGTCTTAAGGTCTTGCCTTCCAGGCAGGGTCCTGCCACTAAGCTACATTCCCGGCCCTCCATCTTAAAGTAGTATCTCATTTTTATCCCTCATTCCTTAAGCAATCTCATTCCGACTCATGCTGTTCTTTCCTAGTTCTTCAATTTTTGTTTTTGTTTGTTTGTTTTTTGAGACAGGGTTTCTCTGTGTAGCCTGAGCTGTCCCAGAACTCACTCTGTAGACCAGGCTGGCCTTGAGCTCTGCCTCCCCACTTCGAAGTTCCTCAGTTTTTCTAAGAAGGTGAGATCACAGAGTATGGCTAATTTTGGGTGACCCCTTAAGTTATTTTTCACATCCCTGAGCTATGTACCCGTCCAGACACCATTTCTACTGCAGTGCTTGAAAAACTAAGAAATGAGCTATTATCTCCACAGAATTACAGCTCAAGGACCAAGAAAACAAGAGCAAGCGGCGTGATGTCATGTGACACGGGGCCTTTCATCCTCTTGAATGATTCATACTTTGTTTTCTGACACCATATCAGATGCCTCTAAACCTCTCAGTCATATTTCTCTTGGGGATGTTTTGGGCAGCACCTTTCCAACACAAACACTTTGCAGTCTTCGGGAGACAAGCAGGTGGTGACTTTCAAGGAAGAAATAACACTGTTCGGACATAGACATAAAGCGTTGGCATTGGGGAGCTTTGCCTTTAAAGGGTGAAAAGGTGAGTGAGTTAGCTAATGGGATTAAAAGCTGTCTGGGAGCAGAAAATCAGATACACTCCCTGGATTTTAAAGTACAAATACCGGAATTAGCCGAGTACATGACTACATTTTATATCGATTTGAAGATTGGAGAGTTCTTTTAATGGCTTGTTCTCTAATTCACTTACAATTTGGGAAGGCCCCACCTAAGAAACAGGATTTCCTTTCTCTCTAAACCAGGATGCTCCTAACTGTCCAAGAAAGGAAGAAGGCAGAACCCCAGGAAGTGTCCTATTATCCTGAAGTGTGTTCCATGAAAAGTAGACTGGCCGCTGGCATAGGCGGCCCTCACCTTCCTTCACAGGGAGCTTGCCCAGCTGAGCAGCTGCCTCCTGCAGCTCTGGCAGGGAGATGGAGCACACTGGGGGCTCTGAGCACTGCCACTTGTATTACCACAGGGGCTGTGTGGGAGATCTGATGGCGTTCTGGGCACCGTGTCATCTGCAAAGGGTGGCACAAGTAGGAACGAGTGGAGTCTGGGAGACTTCCTGCCTGGATTGCTCAGTTTTGCAGCTAGGGATGAATGAATTTCCAAACTTTCCTCAAGGTTATTCTCTGCTGCTTTGAGAAGGCAGATGCTAGCATACCCACATTACAGACTACACCCCCACAGCCCCCAACCTAAGAGTTAGTTATTTTATTTTAATGATGGGGTCTATCTAATAGCCTCAATGGCTCAAGGAACCCTCCTGCTCCAGCATCCCTATGCTGGGATGGCAGGTAGATGTCACTCTTCAGATGCACCTGAAAAGAGCGTCGGATCCCATTACAGATGGTTGTGAGTCACCATGTGGTTGCTGGGAATTGAACTCAGGACTTTCAGAAGAGGAGTCAGTGCTCTTAATTGCTGAGTCATCTCTCCACTCTCACCCCATATTGCACCATTCTTTATCTCTAGTCTTGTCTATTGACTGGTAGGAAAGAAGAAGAAAAAGGGGTTCCTCTGTCCTTGACATTTTGGTACTGATTTGACATGGAACAAACTGACCACCCCTGGCTGAAGTAATCAGATGTATTTAACATAAACCAAAACCCTATCTCATCCCTCTCCCTCTTTTCCTTGATGCAGGACCCTGATGACTAAACTAGCTGTCCTTGAATTCAAATTCTTGGTCCTCTCTTGAGTGCTGAGATTGTAGACATATACTAACATCCCTGGCCTTCTCCTTCTTTATGAAGAAGAAGGAGGAGGAGGAGGAGGAGGAGGGGGAGGAGGAGGAGAAGCCACAAGTCATATTTTGGCAAAGTTACTTAATGACCTTATCACATTCAGTATCATACCCAAGGTGCCCATGGCTAGACTCCAACTCTCATGAATTTTAAGAGAATACTGGAAATAGAAAGGGAATAAATATTTAAATATGAAAATTGGTCTCTCAGTGCTTAATGTTCCCTAAATTACTTGCCAATAATAGAGACAGCAGCTCAAAGGGTGAAAAGATGAGAGGGCGTGCTGTGTTTCAGTTAGGTGGCTCTGCCAGTCCTGCTGGGATTCAGAGACCAAACCCGCTGGTATTTTCCAGAACATGAGTCTGTTGATTGCCCAGCAAGCCTGGCTCTGCTGCCCCAGAGCACTTCCCAGCATTCCTAACTTGGCGCTCCCCCAACGGCAGAACAATGATTGCTTTTCTGTAACAGTGCGGTCTAGTTCATTAGCATCCACTTTGTCTTTTTCACTGAGTCCAAAGTGTGCCGATGCCTTCCAAAGAAATGCCGTGACATTTTATATATGTTTTGAGGAGCATGGTTCAGGGCCAGTGAGATGGCTCAGCAGGTTACAGCACCTGCTGCCCAAATGGAAAAAAGCTGTCCCCAGAGCCCATGCAGCCAACTCCCAAAAGCTGTCCCCATTACCAAACTTGGGGTCACAGTAAGTACCCTAAGAAGTTAAAGAGCGCTAGTGATGGCCTGCATGTCCCTCTTCCCACTGTGATCACAGTGGAGAAAAATGCTCTGTGCATTCTACTGTTAATGTGGCTGTGTTTGTTGGCTTATTGAGGACAAATGACCAAACTTGGTTTCTTGGGGTACAGAGCATGAAAATGTGACATCCACATCTCTGTGGTGGCATACTCTGCAATCCCTTACACAAAATAAATAAAACTGTAATAAAAATAATCTGTCTAGCCAGTTATGAAAGGTAAAACATTCTGATGAAAAAGAATTGGACCTGTCTTGGAGTCTCATTATCTGTATGAAGTAAAAGATAACTTTTTTTATAAAGTTTATTTTATAAAGTTTATTTGTACAACAGACATACTCATATACACTATGTGTGTATATGAGTATGTCTGTTGTACAAATACTTGCATGGGATTGTAGGTAGCTGTGGAGGTCAGAGTCTGGAACTGGAATTGAAGATGGTTGTAAGAGATTCTATATGGGTGCCAGGAATTGAACTCTGGTCCTCTGGAAGAGCAGTATGTGGTCTAAACTGCTGAGCCTTCTCTCCAGCCCCAAGATATGTGTGTTACATGTGCAAGTATATTATATATGTGTGTTACATATGTGTGCCTGTTACATGTGCCCTTGCGTTACATATATAACACACATATTTCTTATATATGTGCATATTGCGTGTGTTACATGTGTGTCTCTGTGTTACATGTGTCTGTGTGTTACATATATAACACCTGTGTTTGTGTTATATGTATGTATGTTATAGGTTTGTGTGTATGTCTGTGTTACATGTGTGTGTCTCTGTGTTACATGCATGTGTTATATACGTGTGTGTGTGTGTGTGTGTGTGTGTGTGTATCACACAATGTAATGATACTTGCCTGAATTCAAACATAGTAAAGCCCCATATTTCGCCCTTCATTCACACTTGCTTTTCCACACTCTTCCTCCGTCTAACACAAACCTACTGAACAGTTACTGTGTGATGTAATTCTTGAGGTTACAGCAGTCACATGACATCAACTTTATGGCGCATCTACAGAAAAGACCAGCAGCAAATGTACGCAAGATCAGTATGTCTGCTCACTCTACATTGTGACTCTTTGGGAGGGGGGGGGATACTGGGCAGTGGTCTGGTCCATGGCTGTGGGAGGGGGAGGGCTGGGCAGTGGAGAGGACTTAGAGTGGCCCTCCTCTGTGAACTGAGGTCTGGCAGGTGAGAACCAAAGTGATCTAGGAGTAGGCAAAAGGGCAGCAGCCCTGACAAAGATCTCGGGCTAAGAGGAAATCTGATGAATTAGCGAAGAAGAAAAACTTCTAGAATGAGCTAAACACAGGCCTAAGAGATGAGTGTGACAGGCATAAGCTGCGGTGGTGTACGGGGAGGCATTGCACAGGAGTGGTCCTACAAAGGGCATCTTGTGCACTCAGGAAGTGCAGGATGAGGATTCGACACTGCAGTTTGCATCTCTAATCTCTGTTTTTAAAGAGGCAGATTTTTCAAAAGTCCTTCAAACACGGCCACCTGTCAGCATCCCTGGGGGATGGGTGCCAGGCTCCCTTTGGGTGGTGAAAACCTGCAGATGAGTGAGTCCTTTGCATCAAATGGTGCCACACTTTCACATAATCTATGCACACTCTTCTGTATATTGGCATGTTCTCCGCCTAACTTGTAACACCCAACTCTGTGCAAATGCTATGGAATAATTGTTAAACTGCATTGTTAAAGAAAAAATCACAAGGAAGTTTACACATTCAATACAGGCACATTGTTTGTCACCCCCCCCCACCGAATATTTTCCAGCCAAGATGGGTTGAACCCTGAAATGTGTCACCTGTGGATAAAGAGGTCTGTGGGCCTCTCCTTTGCATGAAACATGAACTCTCACATACCTGGAATCCTATTGAGCGTCACCCAGAAATGCTCATCGGGACTGAAAGTATCTTTGGACCAATGGAGCAAATCAACTGCCCGTGGGTCACGGAGAACAAAGTTAGCAAACTCTCTCGACAGGACGACATAGGCAGAGCCAAAATAAATGGTGAGGTTGTGGGGAGGTGGAGGCTTCAGAGCCGTGGTTCTGATCACGTAGGAAAGCTCTTTGCTCAGGTGTTCCCGGTGGACGTACCTGGTCCTTCCAATGGCGTGGGCTGGAGGCAGCACTCCGGGAGTGAGATTCTTCCCCTTAAGCCCTTTCAGATACTGAACTATCTCCTTGTTGGTTTTCAGGGGGAAGTCTTGTCCACAGGTGTTGATGGCGTACTTCCAGGGGACCTCAGAGGTGGACAGGTCTTTGATACAGTTCAGGTCAGCCTGGAGCCGGGAGATTCCACCATAGACCACCGGCTCCATCTTTGAAGCCAGAAAGGCATTGGGGAAACAGCTCACTAACTGTTCCACGGCACCTTTGAATTCAGCTGTTGCCTTTTCGTCCACGTGAACACAGTAGATATTTTGAGGCATGAAGATTGCCCTGAAGAGCCTTGCAAAGGTGTCAAAATTGTGATGGATGACCATGACATACGCCAAAGGAAAATCGACCTCTTCCTGAGATAAAGGGGCAGTGATGTAGTGGCTTTGGGTCACATATTCTGTGCAAGAAGGTTTCTCGTGAATCATTAGTTTGTTTCTCCACAGGAACCGGCTTTTCCCGTCGATGAAGGATGAGCACACTTGGGCCAGCATCACCGAGTCTGAGATGTTCAGCTTCTGGTAACTTTGATCTCCCCGAAAACTTAACACGTAGAGCACAATAAAAACGATGACAGTAGTCACAGACACTATGAAGAAGTAACGCATGGACGGAGGCATGCCTCAAAAGAGGGTCTCGATGTCAGAGTCCGTCAAGCTTGGCAAATCCCTCCCCGGACTTACTTTTTTCCTGGGAGCTCTCGCTGTGGTACATGCTCCAGTCACTGGGAATTGCGGCTGTTTTGTCTTCCAGAGCCCAGCAGTGAGCTCTCTCCTGGAGCAGATATTAGAATCTGATCCCGCCTCTCCCAAACCTCCTTTGTCTAAATCCTAGCAGCAGGTTACGAAGCCCAGCCTTTTCCTCCTCCTCTGGCCTCCCGGTTTGCATCTGCGGACTTGTACTCTCCCTGCTACCTCTTTTTCAATTGAGTTTCTCACCTCTCCTTTCGTTCCTTTCCTTCAGGGGTTTCTGCTAGCTCTTTCTCCTCTTGTTACAATCGGCACGACAAAACCCAAAGTAGATGGGATGAGCCGGGCTAGGCGTGCGAAGGGTTTCCTGCCTTCCTCCACTGCCTCTCTCTTCTGCTCTGTTACCTACTCTCCCCGGTGTGCCAGGTTAACAACCCAGGGGATCTAACAGAGCCTCGGTTCTGTTAGTGGCTGTTTCGGGAGGCTCTACTCGAATGACACAATCTGAAATAAAAGCACACCTCCTCCATCCCAGCTCCATTGTAATGTTTTCTGGCCCCACCCCACCAGTTTCCAAAACACATCTCCCAGGAGGAGGAGTTCCGGTCCTAAGGGATCTGACAGGGCAGAGAGCTGGGGAGGGTGGGGGGGGGGTGTGACTTTGATTTAAACCCCCCTTTTCTCGTACTCTGCCTCTGCACGGGTGTTTCAGAATGTACAGGTAGTGAACTGTACGGTCTAGTTTGGATGAGACCTGAATACTTCACAGAAAAGAGCTTGAATCCTGGCCGCAAAGGACGTTCAGATCTACATCTAAATCAAGAACCTTAAGGGTTTAAGCACCCAGAGACCACTCAAAAGCCCTCCTATCTCCTTGACTTTACAGTCAAAACAAAACAAAACTAAACTAAACAGGGTCTCAGGCAATCCTTTCTGACCTGGAACTCAGAAGCTAGCTTTGAAACCCCAATCCTCCAGCCCCTACCTCCCCGGAGCTGGGCTTTCAGGATCTACACACTCACACCCAGCTCTCCACCACCTACATTTAGATGCAATTTTAAGTGTCCTCTTGACCTCGGGTTGCCTTTCCATTTTCCTTCGCTATTTGTCTGCACTTCACAAGTGAGAGTCTGTACCCTGTGGGTTGACTTGCAATGGGAAATGAGTTTGCATTCCAGCCTGTGAGGAAAGAGTGCCCTTTCGGTGCCCAGTCTTCCTTCTGCAGAGTCTAGACTAGCATAGCATGCAGATTCCTTCCAAGTAGGAACTTGAGATTCCAAGCGCCATGTCCTGACCTGGAGTTTCATCTGTCCAGATTTTATTTACATGTTTTGTTTTTCCTGTTTATATATTATTTTTCTTTCCTCTTATTAATCCTCTCCCTGCACCCGTGTCAAACAAATATTCTGAGAAACCCTCCCCTGGGCCTTTGGGTCAATTGTAAAAGAAAATGCAGCCATTTTGTAAAGTGGCTCACTCTCCTTCGAGTATCTTCTTTGGTGTAGGGCAAAGGACAGTTCAACCTCTGGCTTCATCCTTTTTCCAAAAATAACACTGTTAAATATTAGGTTATTACATCTGCTGTGTCTAAACAACAGAGGGTAATTTTGTTATCAGTAATTTCATTTTGACAATGCCCTCGGCTTAGAATGAATACTGAAATAGTTGCAGCTGGACAAAGCATTCGGTATACAGATACATAACTTAATTATGGTAACTGAATCTGTTTACATTACCCTTTCCAACTGGCCAATAACATGGGGGGTTCAGATTTGTGCAGACTGGGGAGGGGGGTGGAGAAACATTAATGACATTACTTTATTAAGATATACAGATACTGCCCCAAATAAGAATTTTCAGAATGCTTCTGAATTCAATCCAGAACTGCCAATGGTGCTGTTCAGGGGTTCTACAAAGTGAGTTCAAGGACAGCCAGGGCTATACAGAGAAACCCTGTCTCGGAAAAAAAAAAAAAAAAAAAATTGTAGCTATTGTTCCTCTTTTGCCTGCCCTTGGACCAATTTTCCCAATTCCCAGGTCCCAGATTACAAATCCCTCTAGGAGAATGTTTTGCAAAACCGGCTATTGTATTTGAGGATGCCTGTTACCTGGTACTTCTTCTGATCAGGCTGCAGTCCAGCCTGCTTATCCAGAATGGAGACTGTGAGCTTTCTGCTATTGAAACAGGACGCCACAGCCTTCCCTACCTGCCTTTTCCTTCAGTCAAGGACAAAGTTGATACTTGCAGCCTTAGCAACCATGCCCCAGGTCCCCACTTTGGAAGCAATTACTCCTGAACTAGCCAATTAATCAGGCTAGACAAGTCTATCCTTCCCTGGGGCCATCTTAAAGACATTCTCTCTGCTGCACACAGAACCCTTTATGTGGTGAACGCTGTTCAAGACTTCTTTTGGAGGACTGGATGTATATATAGCTCAGTGGTAAAGCACTTGTTTAGTACCCAAGGCCCTGGGTTCAACACACACACACACACACACACACACACACACACACACACACACACACATCGAGAGAGAGAGAGAGAGAGAGAGAGAGAGAGAGAGAGAGAGTTATTAAGCTGTTAAGTTGTATAGAACACAGCTCCAAGTTGTAGAGAGAACTGTTTACTATTGTTTATTTGAAACAACAGAAGACTTGGAACCTAATACAGTCATGCCATCCCAACTCTTTGGAGACTAAGGCAGGGAGGGTATCAAGTTCAAGGCCAGCCTGGGCAACTTAATGAGACCCTATCTCAAAACAGAAATTAAAATAGAGATTTAAAAAGAGAGAGGGGAGGGGGAAATGAGAGCATAATAAAATTCAGTTTAAAAGTTTTTAAACTGAGGCTGGAGAGACAGCCCAGGAACAAGAGGAGGCCCTGAGTTCAATCCTCAGCACTGCCAAAAAAAGAAGGAAAGAATAAAAAGCAATCAATCGGGGCTGGTGAGATGGCTCAGCGGGTAAGAGCACCCGACTGCTCTTCCGAAGGTGATAAGTTCAAATCCCAGCAACCACATGGTGGCTCACAACCATCCGTAACGAGATCTGGCTCCCTCTTCTGGAATGTCTGAGGACAGCTACAGTGTACTTACATATAATAAAATAAAATAAATCTTTAAAAAAAAAAAAAAAAAA
>CACVCL010031849.1:0-24587 GCA_902729485.2 Mus minutoides | reverse complement strand
TCTCTAGCTGCATATATAGAAGAGGATGGCCTAGTTGGCCATCAGTGGGAAGACAGGCCCCTTGGTTATGCAGACTTTATATGCCCCAATACAGGGGAATGCCGGGGCCAGGGGGTGGGAGCGGGTGGGTAGGGTAGCAGGGCCGGGAGGGGGGAGGATATAGGGAACTTTCTGGATAACACTTGAAATGTAAATGAAGAACTTATCTAATAAAAGTTGAAAAAATTCTTCCCATAATCCCTTTTGCCTATAGGAACAAAACCAAATGAAAGTGATTACTGTGCATGCAGAAAGTGATTAATGAATTATGGTGAGAAGTGTATTTTTATCTCTACTCTTTGATGAATGGTTCTTAGATATTTAAAATATGTAAAGATGAATATGGCATGCTCTCTTAGCTAGGGTTTCTATTGCTGTGAAGAGAGACCATGATCATGGCAACTCTTATAAAGAAGTTATATTTACTTGGGGCTGGTATACAGTCTAGATGTTTAGCCCATTATCATCGTGGTGGAAAACATGGTGGCATGTAGGCAGACATTGTTCTGGAGGAGCTAAGAGTTCTACATCTTGATCTACAGGCAGCAGAAGGTGACTGTGTGTCACACTGGGTGTATTTTGAACATGAGATCTCAAAGCCCACCCCCACAGTGACACTCTTCCTCCAACAAAGCCATATTTACTCCAACAGGATCATACCTCCTAATAGTGCCCCTCCCCATGGGCCAAGGATTCAAACACATGAGTCAATGGGAGCCACACCTAGTCAAACCACCACTCATGCTGAAGGAACTGATTTGGAAATTAAAGCGTTCTGTTGCTACTTTAGCTTGTCTTTCTAGAAAACAATACTGCTCATAGCACTACAGATCTGGGGTTTTCTAGATCCCTTTAATCTTACATAGTATGCTACGACATTTTTACAATGTAGTTCCTGAGGCTTCAACTAGTAAGAGGCTTCAAACATCCTTAGAAACTCCAAGGAGAAAATTAGATTCCAACTGACATTATTTAGCAATAACTGAGTTTAAAGGATGGTTGATATAGAACCCTTTGGCTTTATTTGTGCTAAGTGCTTAGGCTTCAACTCCAAGAACATGCCTGTGTATACCTGAAGATAAAGCCAAGGGTTCACATATCTCATGCTCCTTGGAGAACCTTGTAATGGAAGAAGGAAGAGAAAAGATGTTGACTGTTCCATATAGACTTTTAATACTCTTTACTCATTTGTAACCTATTTTACTCTAGTTTCTGTCTTTAGATAATTATTGATTTACATACATCTATAAGAAAATAATGCAAGATATAAATATCTAATTTTAAATTATATATAAAATGATATTTTGAATACATACAGCTCTGATGTATGAGCATCTCAAAAGTTTTAATTAAAAATTAAAATAAATATTTTAAAACTCCATGTGTATATGTCACCTTTTCTTCTTGTATCTGTGAATAGCATCAAGGCTGGTTCCACATCTTGTCTCTTGTGAGTACTGCAACTTCTGCTCAAGTATCCCCATAGTATATGCACAGGGACTTCTTTGGACATATTGCCCCAAATTGTATATCTGATGATCAGATAGAGTTTTATTTCTATATTGGTTTTATTGTTATTTGTTTGTTTTGAGTTTCAGCAAAATTATGGCGACATCATTTTACATCCTGACAGCAATGACTCTGAGGTATCCCAGTTTCCCACATCCCAATCAACGTTTGTTTCCATTTGGTTTCTTGATGATAGTTATTGCTGTGAGCTCTCAGCTGTCCCTGCTGCCCTGCCTTCATTCTTCCATCTTGGAATCTTACCTGTAACTGTAACCACAACTAAACTCTCTTTTATGAGCACCTTGATCATAGTATTTAATCACATATGTAAACAAAAAGGAACTAAGACAGCCAATGAACAGTTTTATTCCAGATATTTATTAGCAATTTATACTTTTATTTTGAGAACTTTCTGTTTAATTATTTTACCCTTAATTGATTAGGTTATTTGAGGTGTTTAATATTTGGAATTCTTTACACATTCTAGATACTAATCTTTGTCTGCTGTATATTTACAAAGAGTTCCTTCCATCTTGAAAGCTGTCTTTTCTTTCTTTCTTTTTTTTTAATTTGCTGTACAGAGGTTTAAGTTTTTCTCTATTTTTCCCATTTGTTTATTCATTCTTTCATTCATTCATTCACCTTACATCCAGATCACTGTCCCCCCTCTGATCCCCCATTACACAGTTCCTCCTACCATCCCCCTAACACTTCTTCTTTGAGAGGGTAGCCCTCCCCCCACCTCCACCGTTTATCCCCCAACCCTGGCACATCAAGTCTTTGCAGGACTAGACACATCCTCTTCCACTAAAGTCAGATAATGCAGCCCATTTAGGGGAGCAGAATCCACAGACATGTAGCAGCTGTAGAGACAATGCCCACTCCAGTTGTTGGGTGACTTATATGAAGACCAAGCTGCACATCTGCTACGTGTGTGTGTGTGTGTGTGTGTGTGTGTGTGTGTTTGTGTGTTGGGGGGGTGGTCCAGGCCTTGTATGCTCTTTGATTAGTGGTTCAGTCTCTGAGAGCCCCCAATGGTCAAGCCTCCTTATGATAAAGATTACTTTGAAAGGAAATTCCACATGCTTCACACTGGAGTTGAGTTAGTCTATGGCTTTGGGGGGCAGTATTATCACCCCATGTGGCATTTAAAAAAATAATCATCTTTATATTTGGCAGATATATTGTTTTTGTTTTAAATAATATTTTATGTATTTTTTCCATAAGTGGGGTTATCTGACCATTACTCAGAATTCCATTTTGATTTCTCTATCATGTGTTTTGAATGAAAGAAACATTTTAGGGACTTCTCGAAGTATTTTCATATATAAAATAATTAATATCCTACTGATATTTTACTAAATGAAATGAAAAATAGAAATCTTATTTTACTATCTCTTTATCTGGAATTGTCTTAAATATTTTATATACATATATTTTGAGTGATGCTAGATAGTGTTGCAGTTTTGCTTTAACTGTCAAATATAATTTTTTAGAACTTGGAAAAGTTGCAATATTTGTCCATTGTTTTGTCTACTCTGACCTTCCTTTCCTGTTTTTCTTTTTCACATTTCCTCCTTCTCTCCAATCTCTCTCTCTCTCTCTCTCTCTCTCTCTCTCTCTCTCTGTCTCTCTCATGTCTCAAAATCACTCCTATCATTGTCTTTCAATTAATTTTTAGTGTTAGATTTTCCTGGTCCTTAGGATGAGACTATTTCCATTGAACCCTACAAAGTTCACTATCTTAAAACTTGGGATTTATTAAATCTATTTTCCTCTGTGTTTTTAAAAATCACTCCTTTGTGGAAAAGGAGGGATGCTGGCTTCTTAGTTGGGTGGAATTATCAGTCCAGGTTCCTCATTTAGCTTCTCTTGGCACCCAGAGTAGGACTTCTCACCCTTCGAAGTCAGTGGTAGCTCCCGCTCCTTACATGACCTCACTGATCTCACTATAGCAATTGTCTCAGTACCATTTCATTGGTACCATTCTGTGAGTACATTCCATCAGTACCACTTCAACAGTACCACTCCATCAGTACCATTCCATCAATACCACTCCATCAGTATTACTCCATCAGTACCACTCCATCAGTACTACTCCATCAGTACTGCTCCATCAGTACCACTCCATCAGTACCACACTATCAATACCACTCCATTGGTACTATTCCATCAGTTCCACTCCATCAGTACCTCTCCATCAGTACCTTTCATTGATACCACTCCATCAGTACCACTCCATCAGTACCATTCCATCAATACCACTCCATTGGTACTATTCCATCAATTCCACCCCATCAGTACCACTCCATTGGTACCACTTCATCAGTTCCACTCCACCAGTACCTCTCCATCAGTACCTTCCCATTGACACCACTCCATCAGTACCACTTCAGTGGTACCACTACATAGGCACCACTCTATCAATACCACTCCACTGGTACCACTCCATTGGTACATTGCTCATGTAACATCTCAAGTATAGCCTAAAAACAGTAGAAATCAATGAACAAATCCAGCTACAATAGCAAATACTGCTCCTATAAGCAAGACATAGTGGAAATGAGCTATTATGTAATATGTGTCATGAAGTACAATACCAAGTGAGGAGTTTGATAAGACAATTCCCATTAGTCACCAACTGTAAATAGGAAAATAAAGCCTAAGGCTCATAGTATATCTGGTGATCATTTAATATTACTGTGTAATGTTACAAGCCAACGGAATACTTTTACACCAGTAGGAATTGTGATAATTATAGTAGCAGATATAAAGTAAGTTTGTGTATCTATGTCTAAGCCTACTGTAAACATGTGATGTTCTCATATAATAAATCCTAAGAAACAGATATATATCATACCACTCTATCAGTACCGCTCCATCAGTACCACCCCATCAGTACCACTCCATGGGTACCAGTCCAATGGTACCACTCCATCAATATCACTCTAGGATGGTGAAAAATCTATCTTAATAAAGAATTGGGGCAGATCTGCTGAGTGTGGATGGAATTCTAGGACCTGCACACAGTCTCCACTGCCATGGTTGTTGGGAATATAACTGTTGGTCAGAGGAAATGAAAATCTGGCCCAAACTTAGGCTTCCCTGACGTTTCCCCAGAATTTGGTTACTTCTTAACAACACAGGGAAGCCAGAAGTATGTTTCCCCCATTTGACCATTCCTAATTGTTTTCCTATGGTTTTTGGCAGTAGCAGAATAATTGCTGCTTCCTCATAATTACTTTCTTGGTGGGATACCATTTTACTGGTCCTTTGGCTATAGAGAGAGGATTTGTTTGAGCTCCTCCCCACCCTGTACTCACTGGTGGTTTTGATGGCTGAATTATTTAGCTCCAAGCCTGGGACTTATGAGGTCAACTGTACCCAGGGTTTTACCATGTTTGCTGCTTGGGTCTCTGAGCTTCCTAGCTATTCTACCTTCCCTGTCTTTTATGATTACTGTAAATGGCCACATTACTGCCTTGCCAGCAAGAACGGACGTGGACACCAGAATCCTTCTGCAAGCATACCTTTATTACATCATGAGGAGAAAGAGGGTGAGCCCAAGATGGGTCCCGCTTAAATACACCTCAGTGAGATGTGTGTCGTCAGGATTGGCTGACTGCCCATTACCTCAAATTACACCCCGGGATGGGTGGTGACTTACTTGGCTTTGTATCGAGTGCATGCGCACTGAACTTGTTTGCTTGTCCCAGGCTGAGGGTGGTAACAGGATGTTGGCGCCATCTTGGAATGGCGGCAGAACCAGCTCGGGCGTGGCTCTCTACATCTCCCCCTTTCTATTTTATTTAAAGGTCTGGCCTAGAGACGAGCATTACATAGTTGTTACCAGGTTATGGAGTTTAAACCCAATCAAGCCGATACCCTTTTGCCGGGAGTGTCAGAGATCAAGGGCTCAATTTTTACGGCATCTTTTCACCCTACCAGGTGCAATGGATCAAGTCCTCTGGGTGCAAGGGCTGAAAAGGAGAAAGGGTGCCACCACGATGTGTTGTCACTAGCCTTACCCATCACTGGGAAAACTTCTCGCCACTAGGTCCCTCTCTTAGGTTGGTCTAGTGTGCACATTCATGAAATGGCCAGGCAACAACTTCTCTGCAAAATTACTCTAGGGTGAGTGCCAATTTTTAACCTTTATGATTTTTTTCTAACTTTTATTAGATAATTTCTTCATTTACATTTCAAGTGTTAACCAGAAAGTTCCGTATACCCTCCCCACTCCCAGCCCCGCTCCCCTACCTGCCCGCTCCCACATCCTGGCCCTGGCGTTCCCCTGTACTGGGGCATATAAAGTCTACATGACCAAGGGGCCTCTCTTCCCAATGATGGCCAACTAGGCCATCCTCTTCTATATATGCAGCTAGAGACATGAGCTCAGGGGATACTATTCTTCCACCTATAGGTACTTTCTCTAGCTCCTTCCTTGGGAACCCTGTGTTCCATCTAATAGCTGATTGTGAGCTTCCACCTCCATGCTTGCAGGCATTGGTATAGTCTCCCATGAGACAGCTATATCCGGGCCATTTCAGCACTATCTTGCTGGCATATGCTATAGTGTCTATGTTTGGTGGCTGATTGTGGGATGGATCCCTGGCAGCCGCAGTCATTGGGTCCATCCTTTGGATTCCACTTCGCACATGATCTCTGTAACTCTTTCAATGTGTGCTTTGTTCTTAATTCTATGAAGGGGTGATGTGTCCACATTTTGATCTTCCTTCTTGAGTTTCATTTGTTTAGTAAATTGTATCTTGGGTAGTCTGGGTTTCTGGGCTAATATCCACATATCAGTGAGTACATGTTATGTGAGTTCTTTTGTGATTGGGTTACCTCACTCAGGATGATGGCCTCCAGATCCATCCATTTGCCTAGGAATTTTATATATTTATTGTTTTTAATAGCTGAGTAGTACTCCATTGTGTAAATATACCAAATTTTTTGTATCCATTCCTCTGTTGAGGGACATCTGGGTTCTTTCTAGTTTCTGGCTATTATGAATAAGGCTGCTATGAACATAGTGGAACATGTGTCATTGTTACCAAATGGAATATCTTCTGGATATATGCCCAGTAGGGGTATTCCAGGATCTTCCAATAGTACTATGTCCAATTTTCTGAGGAACCACCAGACTGATTTTCAGAGTGGTTGAACCAGCTTGCATTCCCACCAACAATGGAGGAGTGTTCCCCTTTCTCCACATCCATGCCAGTATCTGTTGTCACCTGAATTTTTGATCTTAGCGATTCTTACTGGTGTGAGGTGGAATCTCAGGGTTGTTTTGATCTGCATTTCCCTGATGATTAAGGATGTTGAACATTTTTTCAAGTGCTTCTCAGCCATTCGGTATTCCTCAGTTGAGAATTCTTTGTTTAACTCTGTGCCCCACTTTATAATGGGGATATTTGATTTTCTTGTGTCCACCTTCTTGAGTTCTTTATATATATTGGATATCAGTCCCCTATCTGATTTAGGATTGGTAAAGATACTTTCCCAATCAGTTGGTGGCCCTTTTGTTTTATTGACAGTATCTTTTGTCTTACAGAAGCTTTGAAACTTTATGAGGTCCCATTTGTCAATTCTTGATCTTACAGCACAAGCCTTTGCTGTTTTGTTCAGGAATTTTTCCCCAGTGTCCATATCTTCGAGGCTTTTCCCCACTTTCTCCTCTATAAGTTTCAGTGTCTCTGGTTTTATGTGGAGGTCCTTTAACCACTTAGACTTGACCTTAGTACAAGGAGATAAGAATGGATCAATTCCCAGTCTTCTACATGTTAGCTGCCAGTTGTGCCAGCACCATTTGCTGAAAAGATGGAAGGATCTCCCATGCTCATGGATTGGCAGAATCAATATAGTAAAAATGGCTATCGTGCCAAAAGCTATCTACAGATTCAATGCAATCCCCATCAAAATTCCAACTCAATTCTTCAAGGATCTAGAAAAGACAATTAGCAAGTTCATCTGGAATAACAAAAAACCGAGACTAGCGAAAACTCTTCTCAACANGGTCAGCTGCCGTATGGCCTTGACTGTCAAGATTTTAAAACTTAAGTGTAAAGAGAGCCATAGAAATGGTTGCCCTTGGCACTGAGAGTAGAGCCTCCTCGACTCCCCCTTTTTGTTTTATTAAATAAGATTTGAGAGTGCGATGGGCCCGTTCTATGATGCCCTGTCCTTGAGGATTGTATGGTAGATGTACCGTTAGATGGGTCACCTCCATTTGGTGACAGAATTGTCCAAACTTCTGAGAACTGTAAGCTGGTCCATTGTCAGTTTTAAGAATTTTGGGTTTTCCCCAAACACTCCATGCCTCAAGGCAATGCTGAATAACATGTGCTGCCTTTTCTCCAGGCAATGGAGAAGCAAATATAATTTCAGAACAAGTATCAATAGAAACATGTAAATATTGCAATTTGCCAAAGGATGGGATGTGAGTAACATCCATTTGCCAAATCTGTAGTGGCCGAATTCCTCAAGGGTTAATTCCAACATGAGGCACAGGTAAGAATTGACAGCAGTTTTGACATTGAGTCACTATATCTCTAGCCTCTTTTCTAGTTATGCCAAATCGACGACGTAACGTCTCAGCTGTCACATGAAATCTTTTATGAAAGTCTTTAGCCAAATTCAATTTTGGGGACAGGGCAACAGCAACCAACCTTTTGGCTCGATCTGCCAGGCCATTTCCATGAGACATTGGACCTTGTAGACCTGAGTGAGCCCTAATATGTGCAACAAAAAAAGGGAATCTCCTATTAACTAAAGCAAATTGAATCTTTTGAAAAACTTCCACAAGTCTACTAGATGGCTTAATTAGCCCAGCCACTTCTAAGGTAAATGCAAATCTTTGCCTGTCTTGTGGGCATAAGGGAATGGAGAAAAAACAATCCTTAATGTCTATAATTATAATCCTCCATTGCTTAGGTAAAGCAGAGAGCAGAGGTAGGCCTCGTTGCACTGAGCCAAACAGCCGCATCTGTGCATTAATGGCCCTTAAGTCATGGAGAAGCCTCCATTTTCCTGATTTCTTTTTTATAACAAAAATAGGTATATTCCAAGGAGAGGTGGAAGGCTCTAAATGACCAAGCTGTACTTGTTCTTCAATCAGCCTTGTAGCAGCTTCCAATTTTTCAGAGGATAGGGACCATTGAGGAGCCCACACGGCCTCCTCTGTAAGCCAGGGTATGGGCATAGAACCCTCAATGGCAACTAGAGAAAACCCAAACCTTGTCTTCCTGTATTACTTTCTTGTGAGATTGGGTTTAATCCTCCTTGTTCTTTTCTGCCAAGTCCTTTCCCTTCCTTGTACCCCATCCTTTTCATAATTTCAACAGCCTAGTGAGAATATTCATTAGTTAATGTCAATCCCAGGTCTTGTAAAATGTCTCTTCCCCAAAGATTAACAGGGAGGGGAAGCACATAAGGGGTAAACTTTCCTTTCTGCCCTTCTGGCATCTGCCATGTCAGTGTTCATGAACTGACAGTGGGGCTGGCCTCATATCCTAATCCTTGTAGTGAATGGGATGATTTTATGACAGGCCATGCTTTAGGCCACCAACTAGAGGAGATAATGCTTTTATCATCTCCTGTATCCAATATCCCTGTAAAGTATCTCCCCTCTATAACTAATTGTAATGTGGGTCTGGACTTGAGGTCTACTACCAAATAGGCAGAATCAGTTCCGGAGGAACCGAGCCCCACGACACCTCGAGGCACCCTGGTAGATGGAAAATAATCCTGCAAACTTGGAAGAATAACCAATTGGGCAATTCTGTCCCTGGGGGAAATGGAAAAAACACCTTGTGGGCAAAAGCAGAGAACCTGAAGGTCTCCTGTATAATCCTGATCTACTACTCCAGGATGGACCACAAGTCCCTGCAAAGTTAAGGAGGATCGACCTAAAATTAGGCCAACACTCCCTTTTGGTAAGGGGCCCGCAAAATCAGTAGGAACAGGCTGAACCCCATCTGCGGCATCAGTATGAATTGGGTGGTGGAACAGAGGTCCAATCCTGCTGAGCCCTCTGTAGCTCTATGGACTGTGACGTCCGTTCGCTGTAAGCCCAAGTTCCATATTTCTTGGGGCCCTGGAACTTGGGGCCCAGACACCTGTTTTTTGAGGCATCTTCAGATGGAGAGGGCTCGTGCTGAATAATTCTGCCCTGAATATCTCTAACTGAGTGGCACTCGTTGGACCAATGATAGCCCTTCCTGCACTTGGTACATAGCCCTGGAGTTCTTTTCTTCACAGGAGTCCTACAATCTCTCTTCCAGTGCCCTAGTTTGCCACAATTATGACAAACCTTGCGTTCGTCAGTACTAGGGTGATTCTGACTCTGCAAAATGGCCTCTGCAAGGCCAGCATTAGTAAGAGGGCCCCCAAGCCCTCGGCAGACTTTTATCCAGTCTGGTAACCCCTTATTTCTACTAGGGGTGATAACTGTTTTACATTCTTGTGTGGCATTCTCATAAACCAATTGTTCTATCAGTGGCATAACTGTCTCTGGGTCCCCAAAAATTCTGCCTGCTGCTTCTGTCATCCTAGCCACAAAGTCTGAGAATGACTCGAGGATTCTGTATAATCTTTGTTAAATGTCCCCCAGCTTCCCCTTTCTTTGATAGGGCCTTCTATGCCTTAATGGCAGCAGCGGAAATCTGGCCGTATGCTCCCCAGTCATAACCAGTCTGGTTATTGGTAAACGGCCCTTGCCCTGTCAACAGTTCAAATGTCCAATTTTGTGGATTACCTTTCACATTAGCGTTAATTTTTGCCTGCGCTTGGGACTCATCATGCCACAAGGCTTTCCACTCCATGTACTGCCCCATAGTAGGAAGCGCAGCCTTTATTGTATTCTGCCAATCATTTGGGGTCATAGCCATGTTGGCTAGTCGCTCAAGCTGAGAAATTGTAAAATTTGCAGTAATCCCATATTTCTGGACTGATTCAGCAAGCTCTTTAATCGGGGTGTACTCTACCTGTGCATGGACACGACCTCCCTCATTAGTTTCAAATACCGGGAAGGCCTGCTGCAGCTTCCTCCTATCCTCCTTGGTAAGGAAGGAGTCTGAAAAGCACTCATCTGCATAAGGCAGGGGGGCACTGGGGACTACTGCTGGGAGTGCTGCCTGCGAGAGTGCCACAAGCCACGTGGTTTCTATTTCCCTCCTTCTTTTGTTTACGATTCTGCTGCAGCTGCCATTCATCTAGATGGTATTTTTCCTCCTCATAGAGGGCTGCTTCATCTTCTAAGTCCTCCTCTTTGGAGGGGCTAGATTCTTCATTCTTAGAGCTACCGAGCTTTAAAGCTTCCAGTTCTCTCTTATCGGATAAAGGGGTTTTTCTGGGGGTTTTCTTTTCTCCTCTCTTTTCTGTATCTCCTCTATGGGCATATCCTTTTTTTTTCTTTCTTTTCAGATCCAAAGTTCTCGGAGAGGCCTTTTTACTTAAGCATGCTTTCCTTTCTCTGAGCTCCTAATATCTCTTTCCACTCTGTTTCTGACATGCGGTCCTGTAGTTCTTCTAACGCCCCCTGCCTTGCCTTAACCATTGGGCAGCATTTCTCATCCTCTAAGTATGGTCTTACCAGTCTAAGGAGAGTGAGCACTGCCACGACAGCGATAAAGACTTCCACTACGCTACTCAACTGGGGGGGGGGGGTTAAATGATATAAATCAAGACCAAACATACCTCTCAGAGCTTACCCTTGTCCTGCTTGCAGTTCTGAATTCTCCCCGTGGGTGGGGGCTCTTCCTCAGCGCCAGCCATGGTCAATTTCCTGGGTCTAGGCACCAGCTATAAATGGCCACATTACTGCCTTGCCAGCAAGAACGGACGTGGACACCAGAATCCTTCTGCAAGCATACCTTTATTACATCATGAGGAGAAAGAGGGTGAGCCCAAGATGGGTCCCGCTTAAATACACCTCAGTGAGACGTGTGTCGTCAGCATTGGCTGACTGCCCATTACCTCAAGTTATTCCCCGGGATGGGCGGTGACTTACATGGCTTTGTAACGAATTTGAATTTGTTTGCTTGTCCCAGGCTGGGGGTGGTGACAGGATGTTGGCGCCATCTTGGAATGGCGGCAGAACCAGCTCGGGCGTGGCTCTCTACAGATTACCTTACATTTAATTCATTTACCAAGCCCAGGTCTTTTAGCCCTTAGTGGAAGATTGTGTCTATCCCATCTTCCTGGAAGTAGAAGTCAATTATCTTATGCTTTCTAGAAAAAAAAGTTAATTACACAATTACTTTACAATTTTATCTTATTATTATAATTAGAATCTCAGAAAGCCTGGCCCTCTTTGTTTTCTTTGCTGATTTTTTACCCGATCTCATTTGCTTCCTTCTGTTTGGTGATCTTGCAGTGAGAACAACTTGGCCTGTCCAGACCTGTGATGAACTTAGGGCTTGTGTCGGCGATGTTTTTCTCCTGAGATAATTTCTTTCTGTTTCAGTTAGATGCTGGACATGGTACCTCTAATCACTATAACATCTTCATCAGGCCTATGTAATTCAATCAAATTTATCTAGTCACAGGCTCAGCTTGTCCTCATTATCTTTCCCTGAAGCTTACTTTCCCAATGGCAGCAGTGAAATGACACATGAACTTAAAGCATTCTGCTTCCTTTCCTCAAGTCATTTAAATGCACATGAGCGTTTGCATCTATATGTGAATGTGTATATGTGTACATGTGTGTATGGGTGTATGTATGCATGTGTGTATGTGTGTATATGTGTCTATGTGTGTATAAGTGTACATGTATGTATATGTGTTTGTGTGTGCACATGTGTATGTGTGCATGTATATGTATGTGTGTATGTGCTTATGTGTGCACATGTGTGTGCATAAATGTGTGCCTATTTGTGTGCTGTGTGCACATGTGTACACACATGTATATATGTATGTATATGTGGGTATGTGTGCATGTGCGTATGCTTGTGAACCAGTGTATGACTTTGGGGCTTTGTTGTGGGCTCTGTGGCTCCTTTTGGAAATTGGGAACTACATGCTTGAAGCATTTATTGCCTTACTTTTAATGAGACCAAGAATTCAATAATTTTATTTTCTATTTCTTTTGAAGAGGGTGTACTGGCAGAAGCTCAAAATACCCCTTTCTCTTTTTCATGCATAAAAATGTCACTCAAATGAATTCTCAGAAATCCACTGAGAATATGGCATAATGTTAAAAATTGCCCTTCCTAAATTATATTGTAGAAACTTAATACCATATGACATAGATGGTAATAGCTCTTACTAGTAAAAAAAAATGGTTAAAAACAATTGAGAAAATCATACATACTAAAGCCACAGCTTTGAGGAATGTATAATTTATATTAAGTGTGTTAAAGGTTATGAGAACATGTATATTAAATGAAGCATTTAAAATTGCAGTTAACTCCTCATTTTCTGGCTTTGTCACAATGTATGACACTGAACACTGGACATAATTCAGTTCCAGTGTCTATCTCATAAAGAGATAAGAAAAAATTATTTCTTGGGTGTTTGATCACTGTATTTTTTTTTAATGTTTGTTACCAGCCACTAAAGCAGTTTCTTGTGCTGTAAGGATGCATGCCTTTGATAGTACCAGAGTGTGTGTGGCTGCTTTTCTAGGCTCATGGTGTTCCTCACCTCAGCTTTACCTCTGCAGAGGACCTATGCTATAATTTGAATGAATAGTCCCCAAAAGGCCTATGTGTTAGAAGCTTGGTGCCCTGGGTGATGATTTGGGGAGGTGGTAGAAAGATTAGGATGGGAAGCATCCTAAAAGTGCCACATCCACTCCAGTATTGACTTGCTTGGCAGGCCTGAAAACCTGGAAGCAGTCCTGAGGCAAAGAGTTTCAAAGGAAACCCATCCTCCTGGAACCTTGGCATTCCCATAGCTAGAAAGCCCAGATTTATCCTTGCATTAGTCTGGTATATGGATCCACGTGCTCATTTAGTAGGATTTTTATTATAAGCATAGAATGAATCCTGACACAAGCTAAGCCTTCCAGCGTTCCAATGGTCCTAGAGAATTCTTGATTTTCAGTGAGAATTCAGAAAGCTATCTAGAGACAAGGAAACTATTTAGCTTTACATAGAAAGGAGTCAAAAGCAGCTCAGAGCTGGTCTGCAGAATGTTTGCTAAGGACAATAGCTTTAAGGAATAAATGGACTTCCCACTGAAAAAGGAATCTTCATTACAACCAGGTAAAGCAAACTAATTGTAAATTAGAAGCAATTTAGTAAATTCCTCTTCTTTAGAATCTACATGGACCTTAGAGATAGGGAAGTTGTAGTAATACATTAACCCCCTGGCACCAGCCCCCACAAGGAGTAGAGCAAATTGTGATGTATTCATTCCTATTGTATTGTGTCATTGTAACTTGATGGATGTACCTCACCTGGTTTCTTTCCCACTGTATAAAAGTTTGGTGCTCAATCTCACAATTACATTCAGATCCACACTCCCTTGTGTGTAAGTCTGTTTGTCAATCGCCAAATCCTTGCGCACTTGCTCCAGAGAACTCAACCCACGCAGACAAAGGGACCCAGAGGGTCTGCGGCATAAAAATCTTTAGGTAGTTGGAGGAATGACCCAGAGGAGATTGTGAGACTTACACCAATCTCAGTCTCTCCTGCTTCCTGATTCACCACAACATGCACCTCTTCCAAAGCAATGAGCTTCCCAATCTCAGAGTGGACTCTCCAGAACCACAGACAAAAACAAAAAACAAACAAAACAAACAAACAACAACCACAAAAAAACCTTTTCTTTTAAGTTGATCATCTCAGATAATCTATTATAGTAACCAAAGACAACTGAAGCACCTGCTTTTCTTGCAGGTAGAACGCTTCTCTTCAGGACTTGTTTTATTTTTTTCCAATTGCCACCACAACCACTAGCCTAATCATGGAATGTAGTAAAAATCCACCAGCAGCTGTGCCTTCCTGCATGGGCTCAGAGGAAGGACAGGCTACCCTCCATTGCTAGGCAGTAGTTCAGTGCTGCCCCAGCCCCAAATTTATTGAGCCAGAGTGAAAAGGACCCCAACCACAATAGCTTTTAAGAGCAGCAAAATGAGAGTGAGGGACAGCTCATCATTTTGTGTCACTCTTTGAGTCTGTCTGAAGCAGTGGGGATGCTGAGCATGTCCTTTGTGTTCCTGATCCTCTGTGTAGATCCAAGGTGATAATAGCTGTGACATCCCTCTGTGTCTCACAAAAGCTCAGCAGATGTGAGGCACTGGGAAAGGCCCACAACAGGTCTCCTGTAGCACAGTAAGCTGAAACAATGCTCAGAAGCTCACGTGCTTTTTATGCAGCAATGGTATTTTAGAAGACAACGCACTTTAAATATTCAATACCAGACATTATCCTGTCTCTCCTCTTCCTGTTGTCTTGTTGAAGGACTAACACATAAATCTAATTAAAATAAGTAGTCATGGGGCTTTCCAAATAAATGCAGATTAAGGGAAAGATGGAGCCAATTTAGGTCAGGGTGTACTCAATATGCTGAAGGTTATTGCCTGTAAAAAGCTGACCCTTTACCTGTATTCATCTCAGAAAAATGAAAGCTGCTGATTTTAGAAGAGAAAATGTGTATATTCTCCTGCTTAGCCTCTTAAGTCAATCAGTTCTAATTCTTTTTTTAATTCATATAATCCTTTGCCAGTGAATTAATGAATAATATTTTTCTAAATGTGTTCCTTTGAGAATGAAGTTTTGTGTGGATAGCTTATTAAATCCCTGTTAATATCTATGATTTTACCATATTAATGAAAGCACCAAACTTATGTTCTTGAAGTATGGAAGGGAAGTTAGGATTATTATCTCCATATTCAATTATCTTTCTACCGCATTCTTTCTTAGGAAAATAACGAGCATTGTGAGTCTACTCCTCCATAGTACATAGATCCCTGAAGTTATTATTGTTATTATTGTTCTTACTGTTCTCTGACGTAGTCTCTCTTTTCAGAATAGAGATGAAAGCAAAATAAAGAGATGGTCCCTTAAAAAGATGAGGCTGCAGCTCGGGAACATTTACATTGCTGTGATGTAAAGTGACAGCTGGATTCTCTGATTAGTGGGGTAACATGATAAAAGCATGAGAAGCCTTCATACCCACTCATGGCAGCTGGCTCTGCTGTATCCCAGAGTGGAAAGCAAAAAGTTGTGAGCATTTTCTCCCCAAAGTCCCTGGCCCATTACTTACCATCCTGGTTCCCAGATATTTACTTAAAATTTCTTGTTCGTTGAGAACAGACATAAGTACCAAGTGTTTGATCTGACAGTGTAATGTTGAATATAAAAAGCGAAGAAATATCTTTCTTTGTCCCCAAATCCATTTGTTCTGTCTCTGTCTGTTTAATTGCCACTTAACCCTCTGGGTCTTGGCTTAGTCTTCATGTTCCCTGGAAAGCAGGTCTAGACCCATGGCTACACTGGAGTCAGATTCCACTTTGGTGCACCAGGGACCTTTATCACTCTGCACAGAACCTCTACAAGGGTATGGTACTCCCTCTTTACAAGTTCCCCTGTGCCCACACAGATACCACAGGCTCAGAACAATATGAGCCAGTCATGTGTGGTTCACTAAATACCCAAAGTGCAGCCAGAATGACTGAGGGTCAATCTTAAACTTTGCTTCATTTTATTTGAATTATGTAAACTTAATTTTACAATAAATTGCATAGTATATAATTTAGTAATAAGTCACATTGAATTATTAAGATTCTTTAAGTGTAAATAACTGGATGGCTTTTAGTTGTCATGTTGGGTAGTGCAGTAGGCTGAAAAGTTCTTGAGAATATTGAGAATAGGATTCTGCATCTCCTACCCAAGCTAGAAATACCTATTGGGGTTAGAAATATGGCTCAGTGGTTAAAAGCTCTTGCTGCTGTTATAGAAAACCAGACTTCAGATACGAACACCCATATTGAGTGGCCCATAATGCCAAGACTTAGGGTGTATGGATTATAAATTCTAGCTCCATCACATAACAGTCAGGTCAAGGGTGATACAACCTCCCTATGCATCAGTTTTCTTAACTTTAAAATGGGGTACCAGAGGCCTACCCACTGCTGTGATACAGATGAGTGGAAGACACTCAGAGGCTTGCCTGACATGGGCCCCATTATGATGTGAAAGTATGTGGTGGAGAGATAGAAGAGAAAAAGAAGTGGAGTGGTTTGAGTACTATAAAGAGAGGTGGACCTGGAGACTAAAGAGTAGAGAGGAACAGCCTGATGTGAGTAGCCTGCCCTGCCACTTGAGGCCATGGGGAGACAGCAACAGGAGTCTGTGTCTATATTCATGACCCATATTACCAACAAAGGCAACACAGCAGTCCCTGGTCTGGGATGCTGCCTGGTAGCATGTTGATGTTCAAAGACTGCACAGAGCTGGCACCTATCATCACTGACTGCAGCACTTGGGAGAGCTGGCCCCACCACTTCTTTGCCATAGCTTAGGTTTGGGAGAAATATCCTCACCCTCCTGTGTCCTCACCACCTGTGGCAGGTAGGAAAGCTGACTCTGAGGTCATGAGTCTGGGAGAGCTGGCCCTGCCCCTCACCTCGGCAGCCCAATAAAGCTGACACTGATGGTGTGGACATAGGTAAACCAGCCCAAGAGCATGAGAATGAGAGAGCTGGCTGTGCCTCTTGCTGGCTGTGTCATTGAGTGAGCTAGCGTAGGCAGTGCTGGAGAGCTCATCCTTGTGGTGTGGGTACAGGAAAGCTGGCAGGCTGACCAACTCAGTCTCCCTCCAGACCCGAATCAGGGCTTTGAGTTGGCTCACCCCAACATCTACCCCATCTATGAACTGCTGGACTGTGTGAAGGGTCAGGTCCTCTAGATTCAAAGGTGCAGAATCTCCATGACACAGGGCAACAACAGGATATATCAGAGCAATCCTGGTGAGGGATTGGTATTGATAAAGTAAAAGAACCCAGAGGCCTCAAACCAAACCAATGACTCATTGCTATAAACATTTGCAAATAAAGAAGTGTGAACTAAAGGATATACTGTTTGATGCACTAAAGTGGAAACTTAAGGGTTTGTTGGAAAGTCAGTTGTGTTGGATGGTGTTTTGATGGGGCAAACATATGAAGGAGTGTTTTCCTGCAGTGGACACAGGTAGAAAGCTAAGGCAGACTTGTGAAGGAATATTTTGCTGAAGCAGACACAGGAGAAAGAATGTTCTGCTAAAGCAAGCACTTGAAAGGACATGTGATGAAGGATTCTTCTCTAATGATAAGCATGCATTGGTCTGTCTTACATTGAATAGCTGAGCTGCAATTGTCAGGACTCCATAGAGAGAAAGGCACCAAAAAACTTCTGGTAGTGTGTTAGCGGCAGACTTGGGCTGATTGGCAAGTGCTGAACCAAAACCTGTAGAAGACACATGAAGTTTGGAGGAAGTATAAATAGAACTTGATGGACAGTGGCAGAGGCTGAACTTAGATTGCTGGTAGAGCAAGCTGTGCAATGCTTGTGGGTCTCACGGTTTTCCTGATCTTCACTTTGCTAAGGCACACCTGAGAACTTCTCCTGCTGTTCCTCTCTGGTCCCTCTTGTTGACTTGTGCGGAGGTTGAGGCCTGCGGTTTCTGCTAGACCATGTCACCACTGTTGCTTACCCGATTCTGCTGAACTGGACAGCTGCTGTATCAGTGCAGTGTTTGGGAGTGGATCGAGCTGCTGTTGCTGACCTGTGAACTTAACTGCAAATTTCTATCTAAACACAGATGGGAGTTTCTCCAAAGAACCACTTCAAAACATATCCAATTCCCCTGTTTCTTTTCTTTCCCACTACCTCTAGAGGGTGGTGGGTTAAAAGGGAGGTTAAAGCATTTAAGAACCTTCATTAAAAGTAGACTTTGATGATAGGATGGATCCCTAGATGGGGGAGTCTGTATGGCCTTTCCTTCAATCTCTGCTCCACTCTTTGTCCCTGCATTTCCTTTAGACAGGAGCAATTCTGGGTTAATGGTTTTGAGATGGGTGGGTGGTCCCATTCCTCAACTAGGGGCCATGCCAAACCTCTGGATATGGGTTCTACAGGTTCTCTCTCCCCTTTGTTGTGTATTCATCAAACCCAGACACTCTCTGGTGCCGAAAAGTGCTTGCTGACAGGAGCCTAGTATAGTTGTACCGGGTGAGGCTCTGCCAGTGCCTGACCAATACAGATTTAGATACTCACAGCAAGCCATCAGACAGAGCACAGGGACCCCAATGGAGGAATTCGAGGAAGGACTGAAGGAGCTGAAGGAGATCACAACGCCATAGGAAGAACAACAATATCAACCAATCAACACCCCCCATCCAGATTTCCCAAAGACTAAACCATCAACCAAAGAGTATATGTGAAAGGACCCATGACTCCAGCTGCATATGTAGCAGAGGATGGCCTTATCTGGCATCAGTGGGAGGGGAGGCCCTTGGTCCTGTGGAGGCTCGATGCCCCAGCATAAAGGAATGCTAGGATGGTGAGGCAGTAGTGAGTGGGTAGATGGAGGAGCACCCTCATAGAAGTAGGGGGAAGGGAGGAGATAAGGGGTTTGTGAAGGGGAACCAGAAAGGGGGATAACATTTGAATTGTAAATAAATAAAATAACTAATTTTTAAAAGTAAACCTTGAAAAATTAAAGTTACAACATACTGTGAGGCACTGCAACTTCTATGGTGAGCTTTTGTTTTGTTTCTTATTTTCTTTTTTTGTTTCCTTTTTTTTGAGGCTGGAGAGGTTGAATGGGCAAGGGCAAGTTTGAAGGGACAGGGAGATGAGTGGGCTTGGGGTGCATGATGTGAAATCCACAAGAATTAATAAAAAGGTTACAAAACAAAAATGGGGTGCCTACTTCAGAGAATTATGGTTAATATTAAATGCCTTCATAGTTTTATTAGTTCATAAATCCAATGATAGTGTTCATTAATTAGTTGATAGGCCACAAGTTCTATTATAAACAAGTGAAAGACTTACTTATTCGACCTTTTTTTTCATGTGTGATCATGGGCAGGGGGTGAGTGGAGACCATAGAGGGCATCTTCCCCTCTCTCTCTCTCTCTCTCTCTCTCTCTCTCTCTCAAATATTTATGCTTATTTACTAAACTTTGAACTTGTCAAGTGGGAAGGCTAGCTGGCCAGGATGCTTCTGGGATTCTCCTGCCTCCATCCCCCTATGACTAGAATTATCCCATACTCTCTCATAATGTAACTGCTGTGGATCTGACCTCAAGTGCTCATGCTTGCAGAACACTTTACCTACTAAGCCATCACCCCAACTCCTAGATTTTTTTTTAACTGAAAAGATGGGAGTGTAGGAATAATCTCTTGTGTACTGTGTGGGAGCATCACATGTCAATAAAAAGCCGATGGCCAATTAGCAAAAGGCAGGAAATAGAAGGTGGGCATTTAGGTAGAGAAATTGGAACTCTGGGAGATAGATAGGTGAGAGAAGATTTGCCACCAAGACTCTGAGGAAGTTAGACATATGATATTTGAGGAAAGGTAACCAGTCATGTAGCAGACATGGAATAGTAAAAAGGGGTTTAAAAGGTTGTGATCTAGTCAAAGAACAAGCCTAGCAAATGATAATAATCATTGTGGGTTTTTTTTTTTTGGGGGGGGGTTCGAGACAGGGTTTCTCTGTGTAGCTCTGGCTGTCCTGGAACTCACTTTGTAGACCAGGCTGGCCTCGAACTCAGAAATCCGCCTGCCTCTGCCTCCTGAGTGCTGGGATTACAGGCATGCACCACCACACCCGGCTATAACCATTGTTAATGAATACTAAGTCTCTGAGTAGTTATTTATGAACTGAGGCTTAAATGTAAAACCCAGTGGTTACAAGGATGACAAAATAAGGAAGGAGGAAATTAGAGAAAAGGCATCCTTCCTATAGAGAGAGCACTTAAACTAAAACTTCAGGAATTTGATGCACACTGCACCCCCAACCCCCACACATTTCTTTTTTTTAATTAGATATTTTCTTTATTTACATTTCAAATGCTATCCCAAAAGTTCCCTATACCCTTCCCTCACCCTGCTCCCCTACCCACCCACTCCCATTTCTTGGCTCTGGCTTTACTCTGTACTGGGGCATATAAAGTCTGTAAGACCTACGGGCCTCTCTTCCTAATGATGGCCGACTAGGCCATCTTCTCCTACATATGCAGCTAGAGACACAAACTCTGGGGGTACTAGTTAGTTCATATTGTTGTTCAACCCATAGGGATTCAGACACCTTCAGCTCTTTGGGTACTTTCTCTAGCTCCTCCATTGGGGGCCCTGTGTTCCATCCTATAGATGACTGTGAGCATCCACTTCTGTATTTGCCAGGCACTGTCATAGCCTCACAAGAGACAACTATATCAGGGTCCCTTCAGCAAAATCTTGCTGACATATGCAATAGTGTCTGGGTTTGGTGGCTGATTATGGGATGGATTACCAGGTGAGGTAGTCACTGCATGGTCCATCCTTTCATCTTAGCTCCAAACTTTGTCTCTGTTACTCCTTCCATGCGTATTTTGTATCCTATTCTAAGGAGGAATGAACTATCCACACTTTGATCTTCCTTCTTCTTGATTTTCTTGTGTTTTGCAAATTGTATCTTGGGCATTCTAAGTTTCTGGCTAATATCCACTTATCAGTAAGTGCATAGCATGTGTGTCTTTTGTGATTGGGTTACCTCACTAAGGATGATATCCTTCAGATACATCCATTTGCCCAAAAATTTCATAAATTCAATGTTTTTAATAACTGAGTACTACTGCATTGTGTAAAGTACCACATTTTCTGTATCCATTCCTCTGTTGAGGAGAATCTGGACTCTTTCCAACTCCTAGCTATTATAAGTAAGGCTGCTATGAACATAGTGGAGCATGTGTCCTTATTACCAGTTGGAACATCTTCTGGGTATATGCCAAGGAGAGGTATTGCTGGATCTTCCAGTAGTACTATGTCCAATTTTCTGAGGAACCACCGGACTGACTTCCAGAGTGGTTGTACAAGCTTGCAGTCCCACCAGCAATGGAAGAGTGTTCCTCTTTCTCCACATCCTCGTCAGCATCTGCTGTCACCTGAATTTTTGATCTTAGCCATTCTGACTGATGTGAGGTAGAATCTCAAGGTTGTTTTGATTTGTGTTTCTCTGATGATTAAGGATGTTGAACATTTTTTCCAGTGCTTCTCAGCCATTTGGTATTCCTCAGTTGAGAATTCTTTGTTTAGGTCTGTATCCAATTTTTTAAAAGGGTTATTTGAATTTCTGGAGTCCAGCCTCTTGAGCTCTTTGTATATATTGGATATTTGTCCCCTATCAGATTTAGGATTGGTAAAAATCCTTTCCCAGTATGTTGGTGGCGTTTTTGCCTTATTGACAGTGTCTTTTGCCTTACAGAAGCTTTGCAATTTCATGAGGTCCCATTTGTCAATTCTTGATCTTACAGCCAAAGCCATTGCTGTTCTGTATAGGAATTTTTCCCCTGTGCCCATATCTTCAAGGCTTTTCCCCACTTTTTCCTCTATAAATTTCAGTTTCTCTGGTTTTATGTTGAAGTCTTTGATCCACTTATACTTGAGCTTTGTACAAGGAGAAAAGAATGGATCATTTTGCCTTCTACTACATGAAAACTGCCAGTTGTGCCAGCACCATTTTTTGAAAATGCTGTCATTTTTTCACTGGAAGGTTTTAGCTCCCTTGTCAAAGATCAGGTGACCATAGGTGTGTGGATTCATTTCTGGGTCTTCAATTGTATTCCATTGATCTATGTGTCTGCAGCTGTACCAGTACCATGCAGTTTTTATCACAATTGCTCTGTAGTACAGCTTGAGGTCAGGCATGGTGATTCCTGAGAGGTTCTTTTATTGTTGAGAATAGTTTTTGCTATCCTAGGGTTTGTTTGGTTTTTTTATTCCAGATAAATTTGCAAATTGACCTTTCTAACTCAGTGAAGAAATGAGTTGGAATTTTGATGAGGATTGCATTGAATATGTAGATTGCTTTCTGCAGAATAGCCATTTTGACTATATTAATCCTGCCAATCCATGAGCATGGGATTACTTTCCATCTTCTGAGATCTTCTTCAATTTCTTTCTTCAGAGGCTTGAAGTTCTTATCACACAGATCGTTCACTTCCTTAGGTAGAGTCACACCAATGTATTTTATATTATTTGTGACTATTGCAAAGGGTGTTGTTTCCCTAATTCTTTCATCTACAACTATAATCCGTAGGTTTGGTTTTCTCATTGTGTCCTGCATTTCTCTGGCTCTTTTGAGTTAAGATCTTTTTGCATTTTGCATTTTCTTTTATTGCTGTGCCCATGTTCTGTATGGAATCTTCTGCACCTGAGATTCTTTCTTCCATCTCTTTTATTCTGTTGCTGATGCTCATATCTATGGTTCCTGATTTCTTTCCTAGTGTTTCTAACTCCAGAGTTGTCTCACTTTGGGTTTTCTTTATTGTTTCTACTTCCCTTTTTAGGTGTTGAATGGTTTTGTTCAATTCTATCACCTGTTTGGTTGTATTTTCCTGTAATTCTTTAAGGGATTTTTGTGTTTCCTCTTTAAGGACTTCTACCTGTTTACCACTATTTTCATGTAATTCTTTAAGGACTTCTACCTGTTTAGCAGTGTTCTCTTGTATTTCTTTACGTGAGTTATTAATGCCCTTCTTAAAGTCCTCTACCAGCATCATGAGATATGATTTTAAATCTGAGTCTTGCTTTTCTGGTTTGTCAGGTTATCCAGGACTGGCTGAGGTGGGAGTGCTGGATTTTGATGATGGTGAGTGGTCTTGGTTTCTGTTAGTAAGATTCTTATGTTTGCCTTTTGCCATCTGGTAATCTCTGGTGTTAGTTGTTATAGTTGTCTCTGGCTGGAGCTTGTTCCTCCTGTGATTCTGTTAGCCTCTGTCAGCACTCCTGGGAGTCCAGTTCTCTCTTGAGTCTCAGTGGTCAGAGTACTGTCTACAGACAGGCTCTCCTCTTGCAGGGAAGGTGCACAGATGTTCAGAGGTGTTCAAACCTGCCTCCTGGCTGAAGATAAAGGCCAGAAACAGGGCTTGTCCCAGAAGATGTGTTGCCTCTGCACTCTGTACACTCACCTGCACAAACTGGTCTCTGAGGGACCCAGGACACAAGATGGCTCTCTCACCTGCTCTGTTGGTCAGAGCCCTCCCAGGGAGCCACCTCTCCTCTGGTGGGAAAGGTGCCTAGATGTCTGGAGCCTAAAATGGCGTCTGTTCCAGAAGCTGTGTCACAATTCTTAACTCTTTTTTTTTTTTTTTTTTTTTTTTTTTTTTTTTTTTTTTTTTTTTTTTTTTTTTTTTTTTTTTTTTTTTTTTTTTTTGGTTTTTTGAGACAGGGTTTCTCTGTATAGCCCTGGCTGTCCTGGAACTCACTTTGTAGACCAGGCTGGCCTTGAACTCAGAAATCCACCTGCCTCTGCCTCCTGAGTGCTACACCAGGGGTGGTGGCGCACGCCTTTAATCCCAGCACTTGGGAGGCAGAGGTATGTGGATTTCTGAGTTCGAGCCTAGCCTGGTCTACAGAGTGAGTTGTTCTAGGACATCCAGGGCTACACAGAGAAACCCTGTCTCAAAAAACAAAAAGAAAAAGAAAAAGAAAAAGAAGTGGCATTTCCAGACATGATAGCATATGCTTGTAAATACAGAATTAGGTTTTAATATATGCTTACTCTATCTGTTTGGGTCCTCTACTCTAAAGCACCATGAATATGACCTATGATGAGCCCTGTACAGGGTGGGCTGATGGCCTAGGATGTATGTTTCACTTGGTGTTGTTAAAATGCAATGTGATAAAACCGAGTAATTTTGGAATATTGACAGAATGACTATTTTTAAGATAACAACCTTCCTATCATATATTATATCTGTTAAACTTAATGCAATTGTCAAACAATGTGTCTTAAAAATGCTGTTGGTGGGGATATGGATAAGAATGAGTTTATCCCAATATAATATTCAGCTGTCAGTAAAAGGCCAGAGTCCTCCCTTGTAATGAAAAAATAAATCA
>CACVCL010031848.1:0-24606 GCA_902729485.2 Mus minutoides | reverse complement strand
AATTAGATACACATATTTGAGGTCAATTCATGTCTTTTTATGACTTATTAGCATTAAATGAAATTCCACATGTTGTAGACACCATATGTCCAGAAACCATCTTAGTTGTTTTAAAGATTTGATAATTTAGAATAAAGCTGTTGTTGGGGAAGGGGAAGTTGAGGAAAATTAATTTAACTAATTAATTAATTAATTAATTAATTAATTTTTAAAAAGAACAAAGTTGTTGCCAGCATCTGTGTGAAAGTTACTGTGTAGATATGCTTTATGATTTTTATAATAGTTTCATTGAATACATCTCTTATACCATATAAAGCATCCATGCAGAGTGTACATTCAAGATCTCCTAGGATATCCACAAAGCTATGCAATAATGGCCAGAATCCATTTCACAGCATTCTTGTAATATCAGGAAAGACTTGCTACTCATTCTTAGCCACTCACCAATCCAACAAAAACAGCCTTTAGCGGCCACTAACCTACATACTATTATGACTGGTCTCTTCCAATTATTTCCTGAGCATGGAATTTCACAGCACACGGTCCTTTGCGACTGGCTGCTCTCTCTGAGCCCAATATTCTCAAGGTTGGTCCACATGATAGCCTGCATCAGTATTTCACTCCTTTTTGCCTGTGTAACATTGGTTGTATGGATACACCATACTCTTTCATGGCTATCTGGGCTGCTTCCATTTTCGGCTGTTAAGAATCACCCTGGAAAGGACATCTGTGTTGGAGTTTGTTCTGTTGCTATGTACTGTAATGGTAAATTCTATACCTAAAAGTCTAAGCCTACAAGTGACTTCTTGTGTTTACAAGCTTTTGTTGTTCAAAACTTGTTCCTTGATTTAGAACTGTTGGTTAAATAAGATTGGCTACAACCAATTACTGCAGGGATTAGAAGTGCGTGGGTTTGGAATGACCCGGTTAGGGGCGAGAGATGAGAGGAGAAGGAGGAAGAAGAGGGGAGAAGGAGGAAGTTGCCACAGGGTAAGATGGACCATGAGCACATGGTCAAGAGAAACAGCAAGTACCTGGATTACACCACTGGGCCGGTAGCCAGGCCAATAATTAGAAGAGTAGATTAGGGGTTAGTCCTAATAAAGCTAAATAAAATAACTATAGTCGGAGTCTCATTTATTTGTAAGTTAGTTGGTGATAAGCTTAAATTGCTTGTGCTACACATCCACAAACAACATCTTCCATGGATATGTTTCATTCTCTTGGGCATATTTATTTCTGGGAATGGCCTTTCTGCATTTTGTTAACTCTACTTCTGCTGAACTCTTCTTTATAGTGCAAGTGCCCTGCATTCCTGGTGTGTGATTCCTGCAGGTGTCCACACCCGGTTGACGTCTGTTATTGTCTGTGTTTTTATGATAAACATCCTGGTGGGAGGGGTGACTTGCATCTGCATACATGTCCCTGTTTTATGGGATGTCGTATATCACTCTAGTAGTTATGAAGAGGGTGTTATCTAAAAAGACTGTAAGTAAAAACAAAAACAAAAACTGAAAACAAAACAACAAGAGCAAGACAACATTCCAGTGGGTGGGATTTTCATGAGCAAAAGTGCTTAGCAAACCAATACCAGTTAAGAAGTGGGCTAAGGTTCAGGAGAAGGATATGGGGGGTCTTGTGCTCTTTGGCTGCTAATGGTCACGTGCTTCTGATGTATCTGGATAACTGGGTGTGCTGATAGCAGCCCTGGCATGAGTAATTTGCTTTGTAAAGGTTGTGAGTTATGGCTGCAAGCTCCTCTCCCTCAGAGTCAGCTATACACTGTATAAACTATGCTGTAGACTTCTATTAAGACTAACCTTCTAGCCGGGCGTGGTGGCACACGCCTTTAATCCCAGCACTCAGGAGGCAGAGGCAAGCGGATTTCTGAGTTCAAGGCCAGCCTGGTCTACAAAGTAAGTTCCAGGACAGCCAGGGCTATACAGAGAAACCCTGTCTCGAAAAACCAAAAAAAAACAAAAACAAAAACAAAAACAAAACTAACCTTCTAACCTTTGGAATTCTTTATGAAACGAAGATGTAGCTCGACCTTATAGCATCTCCAAGGGTGGAATCCATTGTGACCAACCACATGACTCAGAAGAAAGTCCTTTATCTCTGGATGCCCTATACCTGACAAAATGCAAACATCCAGGTAGCTATCCTCCCTAGAGTCCCTAAGGCTCTTCTCCCATCAACAGCTTTCAGCTGTTGAAAGACCCACAACATGAGGACTCCCCCACATTCTGACTCAGGAGAGGCGACACCCCAAATCACTCACAAGAAACGATCTTGATGCAAACAGCAAGAGGACTTTTATTTCAAGAGCTCTCAGGCCCACAGTCATATAGAGGACCATGGTGCCCAGAGTAGCTGGGTAAGGAGGTATTTAAAGGAAGAAACCACAGCTCAAGGGGGTGGGGAGGGCATTGTTGGAAAATACCAAAAAAAAAAAAAAAAAAAAGAAAGAAAAAGAAAAAAAAAAAGCTGGGCATGGTGGCGCACGCCTTTAATCCCAGCACGCAGGAGGCAGAGGCAGGTGGATTTCTGAGTTCAAGGCCAGCCTGGTCTACAAGTGAGTTCCAGGACAGCCAGGGCTATACAGAGAAACCCTGTCTCAAAAAAACAAAAACAAAACAAAAACAAAAACAAAAAAGAGTCAAGAGGAAATGGAAAGTCAAGACAGTTTTCTATGAGCTTCTAACAATAGCACATTTGCATAGCAGGTCCCTGCAATGGTCAGGGTGAGTCAGGGTGACTTTCTTTGAACGAACACTCCCTGAACCCAGGAAGTGAGTGGGTGGAGGAATATAACTGTTTTATGATTAGCATACCTTAGAGCATTGAGTCACAAAGGTCACATTTTCAAACCTGGGCCTAAAGGCCTAGTTTTTATATTTCACTCTTTCACTGGTTTTGGTAGATACCCAAATCTCTTTATTGAGACTCATTTTGTCTTGATATTCAGAGAGTAGGTAGGAATCTACTTCTGTTCTCAGTTCTGATGGCAGAATAACTCACCTTGAGTGAGTGTCCCACTGGAGCAAAGTCTCCCAGCATTCTGCTGGTCTGAAGCATCCGATTCTCTACCAGGAAGAAAGTCCTCGTCTGTGGATACCAGCATACGCAGTACAGAAGGTGGTCCCAAAGGACTGTCCCCCTGGAAAGCATTTCCTCAGCTCAGGATCAGTGCTTTGGCCATTGTGTACCGTGTGCTGGCCAGCCCCCAGGGAACACTATTGTCCCCACCAAGTGTTTTGACATTCCTTGAGGTCTGGATCACGTCCCTTGCTGACCTGGGCCTTAGGTTGAGCATCAGTCCATGGAGAACAGGAGTCACCATCTCGGTGAAGCTGAACAAGTTCACAGGCGTATCTATGGAGAAAGAAGCCCTAGAGATGACAGAAATCTGAGCAAACCTCCCGCCTCCTGCTTCTGCAGATTCAGGTTCTTGGTGCATGGGGCAAGGAGAGTTTAAGAGGAAACTGGACCAGTGCCCATCAAGTGTTTCTACCTAAATGTTTCCTGCTGAAATCTTTGCCATTCTTGAGTCTTTAATACAATGCCTTCACTCTCTGCATGGAAAATAACTTGCTTGGGTCATTGTCAGGAAAGTAAAAAGATCTCAGAGGACTTTGAACTTCTAATCTTTTCCCCCTGCCTTCTTAGAGCTAGAATTATAGGCGTGCACCACCATGCCTGGTTTATTTGGTACTGAGGGTCAAACCTAGACATCATGCATGCCAGGCAAGCATTCTACCAACTGAACTACATCCTCAGCCCTCAGGTCCATTGCAAAGGAGTTTCTCTTCCCTCATGTCCAGCCAGACAGATGCAGGGATAGGACCACCTTTCAACCATCTCACCCCTCGGTGCCTTCTGTCTAAGTTCCCTTTCTATTGCTATGATCAAATACCCTGAATAAAAGAGTAACTTAGGGGACAAGGGATTTATTTTAACTCAGAGTTCCAGGTTACAGTTGATGACTGCAGAGAAGTCACCACACGGGGAGCTTGAGACAACTGGCCATGGTATCTCCATAGCCAAGAGAAGACAGCTTGTGCTCAGCTCACTTTCTCCACAAGAGTCTCACACACTTCGGAGTCTCCTTGCTAAGTCATGTTGCCACCCACAGTTGGCAAGGCTTCTCAGGCAGTTATCATAATAGGGAGACTTTCTCCAAGACATTTCTTGAGGGCCCTTGTTCCAGGTGATTCTAAACTGTGTCAAGTTGACGTTTAAAAACTAACAATTACACATGCTGTGCCTGGATCCTCTAGGACTGGGAGCAAAGTGAGCGAGGAGGAAAATGTGAGGAGAATGTATCTTGACTGACTTCTGTTGGAACACCTGGCCCTGGGCTCCTGTTGTATGACTGACGTCTAAGCATTGACCCTCATGCTAGTGGCTAGGCCTGGAAAAGTCCTACAGACTGTAGTTCACAGCATGTAAGTCTGTTGCAGGAAATAGTAAAAAAAAAAAAAATGCAATTCACATGACTCTGGCAGGCCCAGGCAGGCTGCCCGGCCTGTTCTCATCTCCTGGAGACTGACTCAGAACTCCAAAATCTCTCTGCCCAGCTTGCTAAGTTCCCACTGGTGGGTCATTGCCACGCAAGCCCCATGCTGCAAAATTTCCAGGGCCTTTAGGGGTGCACTTCTGGCAAACCCATGCTTTGTCACTGTACTGTTCTCTCTGGAACCCAGTCAAGCCACCACGTGAAGGAAAATACCACACAAACTTAGTTCAGAATCAATAGTAACTCAATTACAGGGCGCAACAACTGAACTCCTAATCTTGTAAGCCATATTAAATCTAAATTCTCAGGGATCATTAATATCTACATCTTGTCCTCCCATTGTCCCCATCCCCAAAGCCAGTGTCTCTTTCTTGCCTCTTCCCTTCCTCCCTCCAACCTGGAAGTCCCTCCTACTCACCCAGTGATTGTTTTCTTTATTCATTAGAAGGGTCACATGAAGTCCTGAGTACTTGATTCACTACTCCTCCTGGGCAGCCCCTCCTGGGGAAGCTGAATTAACATAAAAATACAAACAGGACCAGGACTATCCACATTATAAGTCTAATTCTCTAGTTTTGGAAGCTTGTGGTCCAAAGTCAAAGTCTTGGCAGGAATATCCTCCTCTGGTGTTTCGAGAACCTCCCTCACCTCCAGCAGCTCTGAGAGACTAAGCCTGTGTCTGTGTTACTTCAGTCTGCCTCTGTGGCCTCACAGCACCATCCTTTGTGGCTGTGCCCAAATTCCACTCTCCTGAGAACATCTGTTGGGCAAAACCCGATCCTGCTCACTTAACTGCATCAACCACACTTCATCTCACAGTCAGATCATAGCCATGGGAGCTGAGGGGTTAGGGATTTGACATAGCTCTTCAGGGACACAATTCAATCCATAGCAACTCTTTGTGTTTTCTTTCCCAAGAAACACTTTTTATCAGTTTTTCATTGTTCCTGTTTTTTATTTTATTTTTATCTATTCTTCTCTCATGTATAACATTCCAACCACAGTTTCCCCTCCTTCCCCTCCTCCCTGACCTCCCCCATCTCCCCTCCTCCACAGATCCACTCCTCCTCTGTTTCTAAGAAGAACAGGCCTCCCAGGGGGATAATGACCAAACAGGGAATAACAAGCTGCAATGAGACTGGACACAAACCCTCATATTAAGACTGGACGAGACAACCCAGTAGACAGAAAAGGGTCTCAAAGGTAGGCAAAAGAGTCAGACACAGCCCCTGCTCCCACTGTTAGGAGTTCCACAAGAAGACCAAGCCACACAACCATAATATATATTCAGAGGACATAAAACAGACCCATATAGACTCTCTGGTTGTTGGTGTGTGTTCTCTGTGAGCTCCCATGAGCACTATTTAGTTGATTCTATGGGCTGTGTTTTGTGGTGTCCTTGACCCCTCTGACTCCTACAATACTTCCCTCACACTTTCCTGGAGGATTCCCAAAGCTCCACAGTATTTGGCTGTGCATTGTCCCTATTTCTACTCTTGCTCCTGTCTGTCTGTCACTGCTGGCCAATCACGGAGTCTTCTCATCTTTTTATTCTACCGTAGGAGCTGACTCTGGATGTCTCCTCACCTGTAATAGCCCTCTTGCCAAGGGCTTCTAATCCAGTTATCTTTCATCTGGTGGTTCCTTTCTTGGTGTTTTCCTTGGAAATCCACTTACACTTGACCCTTCCAGCCTCTGGGAAAGTGGGTTCCCCACCCCTCCCTGCTTCTCCTCAGAGTGTACCTTGGACAGATCTGGGAAAGGCATCTTTACCAGCCTGCATCCTGGCTCTCTTGTAGCAGGATCACTTAAACTCCTGTCTAGTTTCAAGGTTACAATAGGTCTTCACCTGCATGTTCAGGAGATAATCAGGGTCAAGTCAGACACCAAGCTGGCTTGTGGGCATCTACCCCTCACCTCTCTCACACTTGCTTCTTCTCAAGGATAGAGACCTTGCTCTCTTCTCTTCTTCTCAAAAGAGGAGACACTGAAAGCTGTTCTGAAAGAGTCTTCTCTGTAAGTCTTCCGAAAGTCTCCTCTTTGATGTAGTTTAAAGGGAGCAGGGAGTCAAGATCATGGCTTGTCCATTTCTAGGAGATCTAATACCTTCTTTTAAAATGGGTGAGGGAACCATTGTCTATACTTTCGTGACTCAGGAAATAATAGCCCCCCATGACAGATTACCTTCCTATGATAAATTCCCCTCCAAAACCTAGTTGTAGAATAAAATGCCACCTTTATGGCAAGCACCCAGGGGATGAGCATTGAAAGTCAGCTTTCCTTAGACTTCTGCCCTGCCATTGGCTCCTTTCACAGTCCCCCGACTGTCATAGGCAGTCACAGCCCTGTGGGAACTTTCTCCTCTAATGCATACCCCATAAAAGACATGTCACCAAGTTTTCATCTTTTAAGGGCACTGTCTGGTCTGTGGACTCCAATCCCCTGAACTTGGGAAAACAGACATTTATGTGTGAGTGATGTGAGCCATCTGGTTCCCTGTTCTTTGACTACAATTGTAAGAGAGTCTCTCTGATCACTTTATCCAAAGAGGAAGCCATCCTTATCCAGATGGTCTCCCTGCCCTTCATAACATAGTCATTTTCACTACTGAAAGCATCTTAGTTTATAGGGTGTTGGTTTGTCTCGTTTCTACTGGAGATGTCACGAATGCTGACTCGATATTCTGTTTCCTGCAGTATCCAGGGTTTAAAAACAGAGCTGGGCTAGTGGAAGGTGGAATGGATTTGGTGGTGTTCCCACCTTTACTCAGATACAGCAATCAGAAGCTGTGCACAAAATTCATACTCGTTGCTAACATAATTATGAATTTCTTGAAGCTATGAGGATCAAATCCATGTCCTTGTACAAGGTAGACAAGGGGCTCTACTGATGAGCTACAATACTAACCCAAATAAGGATTTTGAATTAAGATCATACTAGGCTTAGTCAACCTCTACATCCAATGATGAGGAAGGGATGGGAGGAGATGTAGAGAAAAGTCCATCTGAAGATGAGGCAGATTCTGGAGTGATATAGAGACAGACAACAACTGCTTGGAGCCACCAGAGGAGGAAGACACAGGAAGGCATCCCTTAAGCCCTTCACAGAGGGTTTGTCAACATGTTAATTACAGGTTCTATATAGTACTGGAATTTCACTGGGCTCCAGGTAGTGAGGGAACAGAGTTTTATTGTTTTTAAACTCCCAAGCTTGTGGTAATTTGTTGTAGCATCTCCTAAGAAACAGAGACAATTGGCCTTGAGTGAGTACTTTGTGCACAGCTACAGGTACTTCTGTGCCCTTCCTGTGTAGCATCCAGCCTCTTTCTATGAAGTTCTGGAGAGCATCAAGAGTTTACCTTGGAGTTGGCCTTAAGAGTACTTCTTACCAAGCCGGGCGTGGTGGCACACGCCTTTGATCCCAGCACTCGGGAGGCAGAGGCAAGCGGATTTCTGAGTTCGAGGCCAGCCTGGTCTACAAAGTGAGTGCCAGGACAGCCAGGGCTATACAGAGAAACCCTGTCTCAAAAAACAAAAACAAACAAACAAACAAACAAACAAACAAACAAATGCTGTTACAAAGCTAACTTTGAGTTCATTTAGCAGGCTAATGTGGTTTTTAATAAAAATAAAATAAAATAAAATAAAACTCTGAAGTGGTATATCCCTTACAGCTCCCTTGCTGCAAAGTCCAGGAAGTTAGTTCTATCCAAGCAGCTCTGCATGCCCCAGTATGTCAAAGGCTTAGCTGGCAGAGCGTCCTGGGATCCCTTTAGAGCAGACAGCAGGCTGCATGCCCAGTAAGAGCAGCTGTTGTGTGTCCCTGTCTGCCCATCCCTGGGGCCTCATGGTTACCTTAGCAATAATTTCTCTCCTAGAGTTTTCAGCAACAGATGGGACCAGCTGGCAGTAGGACTATGGGTGAGCTGTCCCCTGGCCAAGATGGAAGTCTTATGTACAACCAAAGACTTTCCGATTCTAGGTCAGAATGGAGGCCATCTGCCTAGGAATGTCACCTGTCTGCTACAGAGTCAAGGGTGCCACCTAGTATTATCACAGCTCTGGCCTCACTCTCCATCATACAGAAAGCAGGCTATGTGTAACAGCTGTTAAAATCTACAGTAAGCCCTATTTATTTACCGAAACTGCCTTTGTAATCTCCCGGGGGTGCTAACAGAGAGCTAGCTCATTGGTTCTAGCAAGCTTATGTGGCTTTTGCAAACATTCAGCTCTCCAAATATTTGCTATGGCTGACCTCCGTCTCCTGATCTTTCCATCTATTCATTCTTCCTGGTCAACTGCTGGCTCAGTGGAGCAATAATGCCTATGGCAGCTGAGTGGAGCCAGGGAGGACATCATGTTAGATGCCAGGACAGGACATGCCAGTGTGAGGACAGCCTGTGTGCCCTGGAGGGGAAGTTTCTAGATCTCTCTGTGTCTTAGCTGACTCCGTAAGAAAACAGTTCATAGCGTCTGCTTTGCTAACCTCGAGAGGCTTTAAGAGGATGCAGGCAGCCATGCACTTCAGAAAGACTTCTTTAAAGGAGGCTTAGAGAACCTAGAGATGGCCCAGTGATTAAGAACATGAACTCAAAGTAAGTTCAGTTCCCAGTACCCATATCCAGTGGCTTTGAACTTCCTAGCTACAGGGTATCTGATTCCTTCTTCTAGCCTCCAAAGGCATTTGCACTCACATGAACACTTCTGTGCACGTGTGTGTGTGTGTGTGTGTGTGTGTGTGTGTGTGTGTGCACTTAGAAGTAAAATAAATATTTTTTAAGTCTTAGGTCACATGTAGTAATGTCTGGGAACACTGGAAAGGGAATCTTGATAAGGATTAACATTGCCCAAAGAAAGTTATATACCCTACTCCAAGACATCTGGGAGGTGACTCCTCACCCTTGGGGTAGTTTGTCGTGATTTCCCGGCTCTTAAACTTTGTCTGATTGTCTATTTCAATGCAGTGAGTTATAGTAGGGGCCTGGAGCCAGGCAGTCTCTGCCCAGTCCCTGGAGATGCTGCATGGGAACTGAAATTGACCATCTAAGCAGTCCACTCTATCCATATGGCTGACGCACAGTAAAACCTCTGACCACCATGGCCCTGGTTGAAGCTTCCCATGTGGGTGCTGGGAACTGAACCCGGATCCTCTGCAAGAACAGCCAGTGAGTGCTTTTAATGACTAAGCCATCTCTCCAGTCCACTGTTGCTAATTCTTATCTGTGTTATTTCATTGTAAAAAATCATAACTTTGAGTATAGTGACTGTCATGTTTCCCGCTATGATGATGATAGATTCACACACTGTAATTTTCCCCTGTAACTTGCCTTGGTCAAGGTGTCTTATCACAGCAAGAGAAAAGTAACTAAGACGATGCCTTTCCCAAGCAGAGAAGTCCTCTCTCCCTCATCCCCAAACCACAGCTGAAAGAGTTAATAAAGTATTTCTGAAGGCAACATCCTCAGGAGACATTCAGAAATGGAGGAGGTATTCGTGGTCTCCACCTTAAGACCATCTCACCCTAAGGGATCCCCCTCAGCTGGCTTCTTCTAGCCCCACACTTTCCTCTTAGCAACCTGGTCTTCAGNCTGGCCTTTTGGTTAGATTCTGGGAGTCTTATGTCAGTGTCTCCATAAAACCAATGTGCAGCTTTTCAAAATTTTGTAGCAGAGAGGTAGTGGCTCACGCCTTTGATCCCGGTACTTAGGAGGCCGAGGCAAGCAGATCTCTGAGTCTGGGGTCAGCCTGGTCTGCACAGTGATTTCTAGGACACACAAAGAAACCCTAGCTCAGAAAAACTAAAAAGAGGGGGACAGGTAATTTACGTCTTCTATATGAGAATTTTGTCTACAAGTATGTCTGGGCACCATCTGCATTCCTGGTGCCTAAGGAGACTAAAAGATGACATCATGTCTCTGGAACCAGAATCGCAGGTGGTTGTAAGCTGCCATCATGCTGGGAATTGAACTGAGAGGTCCTTGGAAGAGTAGCCAGAGCTCCTAACTGCCGATTCAGCATTTCAGCTTCAAACATGCAGTCTGTAAACATGTCTTTGGTAGTAAGGATTTATCATCTTGCATATATAAAAGTAGGAGGACATCTTTACTTCTTTGTAGTGATGTTTAAACATATGGGCTCAATATCAGAATAGCTTACTCTAAATCTCTATCATGAAGATACTCCCTGGTGGCCTTCCCAACATCCTTTCCCTTCCTTTTTCCTTCTCTGTTTCAACTCTATGAAGAGTAAAAATGGACAAAGGAGAGAAGGATTCCTGACATTCGGGTGCCTTAGAATCTGGGAAAGGAGATAACAAATACTTGCAAGCTGTAGGGCTGAGTCGGCTCTGTAACTAGGAGCATTGCGTTGGCTCACTCAAATACTCCAACAAGAACTCTGATTTTAAAATTTTCTATCTATCAATATATTTAAGTAGAACTCCACAAATATATTCTGATTTAAATGTATCCAGTTCCTCTCCCACCTCCTCCACCCTAGAGTAAACTGCCTTATCTCTGGGTTCAGACTGCAGCCTTCCTAATACTGGTATCAGTCTTCACTCTCGCACACTGTAGGTGGATAAAGAGGTTTTATAAGTGAGTGAGACATTTTCCTCTGGATTCCTCATTTGGTGTTGTGGAATGGCAGTCTTCGGTTGCTTGTCATCAGATTGTCTACCATCCAAAGACAGCTCCTCGGTGCTTCGGAAGTCCAGGCAGTGTACCATGAGTTGCTGGATTGAGCTGTAGCTAAAGCATACTCCTGTTCGTTCTATATAATCTTGGACCTAACTTCCCTTTTGTACTTTAACTCCTTTGGAGTTAGGATTTTGTCACTTTCAAAATTAAATTAAAGATCTTGTTCGTTTCTTTGTTGGTTTGTTTATGGGACAGGGCATCTCTGTGTAACAGCCCTGGCTGTCCTGGAACCTGCTTTGTAGACAAGGCTGGCCTCAAATTCACAGAGATCCATCTGCCTCTGCCTCCCAAGCTCTGGGACTAAAGTTGTGTGCCACCATGCCTGGCAAAGATGTAATTTTCCAAAGCTGTTTTCTTTTTTTGCAAAATAAAGCCAGCTTCTGGCCCTATCAACTGAACTAACATTTATGCCATCTTTTTTTTTCTCTTTATTAGATATTTTCTTCATTTACATTTCAAGTGTTATCCAGAAATTTCCCCATACCTTTCCCCATCCCTGCCCTGCTCCCCTACCCACCTGCTCCCACATAATGGCCCTGGCATTCCCCTGTACTGGGGCATATAGAGTCTGCATAACCAAGGGGCCTCTCCTCCCAATGATGGCCAACTAGGCCATCTTCTTCCATATATGCAGCTAGAGACATGAGCACAGGGGGAACTAGTTAGTTCATGTTATTCTTCCACCTATAGGGTTGAAGACCCCTTCAGCTCCTTGGGTACTTTCTCTAGCTCCTTCCTTGGGAGTCCTGTGTTCCAACTAATAGCTGACTGTGAGCATCCACTTCTGTGTTTACCAGGCACTGGTATAGCCTGCCATGAGACAGCTATATCAGGGCCCTTTCAGCATTATCTTGCTGTATGCCATCTTTTAAATACAAAGTAGAATAATTGCTTTGCAGGTATTATACCCTCAAAAGCACTTCCTGTATAGACCGTTCACATTCACATATACTTGTATGTGTAAGCGCAAACTTTTTGCAACCTATTTTTTATAAGGGTTCAACCTCTTCTATAGCCCATCACCCAACAGAGGTAGTGAAAGAGAAAAGTTTTTAGAATATGGGGGAAGTGGACCTGTTCAGCAATAGTTCTTTGTGGGCAAGCTCAATCTTCTTCGGCGGCAGTTCAGTCCTGTAACAAACACCAAATGTGACTCAGCAGCTGCAGACCAGGTACGAACCAGCAGCTGTATGTAGTTCAATCCTGAAGCAACTGTCAAGCTTGCCAACCAGCCTAGGGATCTGTTGCAGAAGTGGCAAACTGCCTCAGGAACCCCATGAGCAGTTCTTTGGCAAGTTTCTTTCTGGCATCACCACTAGTGGAAATCAACAATGCTATGTAAGGCGAACCAATACGTGTGTGTTGTTAGCAAAGAGTAGCAAGTCAGAGTAAACCAAACCAATGTTCTATGCCCTTCTCCCACTGTCTATGGAGTCATATGTATAATCCTTCATCACGGGTCCTTTCACATGCTTGCTACATCTTTTCACCTCTGTCTGCTCCAGCAAAACATCCTTTTACCTGTGTTCTCAGCAAGCTATCATTTGACATAACTGACTTTGCAAACAAGCCATAAGTTTCCACTTTAAGCAAGTACCTAAAATTAGTCTTAGCCACGGCTTCCAGAAGCATGGCATAGGCCAGCATCAGCATCAGCATCAGCATCAGCATCAGCATCAGCATCAGCATCAGCATCAGCATCAGCATCAGCATCAGCATCAAGAGCATCTTTCCAGAGATTGTTCAACATGCAAGGCCTTAGGTTCACTTAGGTCCACTAAATCCAATGTTGCTGCTGAGTTCTAAGCAGTTCTGTCTGTGCTAGCATTTCAATGTCTAGGAACAAAAGATTCCTTATCTGGTGTCAGGGACAATGCGTGAGTAGGCTACACAGGTAGTTTAAGTCCTCCTGTCCTTTTGAATGTTATCCAAGGACAGGCAGCCCTGCCTTTACTAACTCGGTGTCCTCAGGTTTGGCCCAGGGGTATAAGTTTATAGCCTGAACTCTTTGTAGTTTAGTTTCTGGTGGTAGAAGTGATTTCCCAGAAACCCTCAAAGGGCCTCTCCTTTCATCTCAGGAACTGTTGCTTCCTTGCATGTCATGCATGAAGCATCCCAGACAGGGGATTGAGGATGCTAATGGTGGAGAAGACACAGGCTCTCAATAAACACTCATCTTGTATTCTGTTGCCACTGAACAACCTGCTCCCTGGAGCATATATCAGAGTGAGTCCCCAGGCCTGGTCACAGCTTTGTCCCTAAGGGACAGGACTGACATGTTGAGAGGAACAACCATGTGACTCCTCTCCACATGCCACAGACTGCAGCCTGGACATGGATGTCACTGGTGTTGCTTTGTCACTAGGATCTCTTAGTCACTGTCAAGGCAAAGAACTGGAAAGCTTCATGCCGGCTCGGGAGCCTCTATGTGTCACAGGTATCCGACGCCATGTGCAGCCGGTGTGAGTCTGAGTGGGACCCTACAAAATGAGGCTCTTGGAAGCACCCACCTGCAAGCATGGAGAAGAAAGAGAGGCTGAGTTGGGCATAGAATGCCCAGAGTAGTAGAGGGGAGGACTCAGTGCTGATCTCCACAGTAAGGAGGACAGCAATGGTAGAGAAAGCCAGGCCAGAACTGAGATGTTTATCAGCATCTCTCTCTCTCTCTCTCTCTCTCTCTCTCTCTCTCTCTCTCTCTCTCTGTGTGTGTGTGTGTGTGTGTGTGTTACCTCTCAAGACCCATGATCCCTTGGGCCATGATATTGCATTGGGTTCTATGGAAGGGGAAGGATAAGGCCTCTTCCAGTCTACCAAGAATGCCAGCCGGGTTCTTAGAAGCTTGTGAAGAACAGCTTGACACGGTATCACAAGCTCCCCTGAAAACTCAGAAAGCAGAACGGCTCTCTGAGTCCAGGCCAAGCCCTCCCTTCCCGGAGACCAAAAGAGAAGGATCCTGTTTGCAAACTCAAGACCTGTGGGACCAACCACGGGGCAACCTGGCAGCTATGTGGGCCTCTGGTCCCAGGGCTCTTGGAGGCTGAGAAGCAGCTGTCTCCTGGGAGGTACCCTCCCATGGGAGTGCTCTCTAGAAAGATGGGACTGCAAAACCTCTGTCTTGAGCATTGGAGTCGCCGTGTCCCCTTTCTCCTCCAAGTTGAATTATCTTTGATGCTGGCTTTGGGTGAGTCATGATTTTAATTAGCATCCTGGGAAAAGGCTGCAGCCGTAGAGCTCTCTGGTGGATCTGAGAGAATGCTCAGCAGACCTGTTGAATTGTTTTGGTAACAGTGTTAACCACCCACCCACCAGTGAGCAGGTCCCGCCTCCAATGCAGGCCAGGAAAGTATCTCCACTGCTTGCCCTGACCTAGAAGCTCCGCTCTCTACTCTCATTGGTTTTATCCCTGTTCCCAAGACTTCAATGACTGAACCACCAACAGGCCAAGGAGTATCTTGTAGCATTGCCTGGGGCCCTTGCATGGTGTCACAACTGTGCCTGGGTGACTTGGGAAGAACCCAGGGGCCAAGGAGTCTGTTTCCACAGTGCAGCTTCTTGTGTAGAAGAACAGCGGGAGCTTTTCCAGTCACAGCCAGGAGACAATCAGGCAACCAGGAAGCAGTACCAGATGCCTGGAGCCACTCAAAGGTGAGGACGGAGCCCTGCCCTCTGGTACTAACCCCAGATGAAGGGCCTACTTCTTAGGGAGAGACAAGAGAATCAGATGGAACACACACACACACACACAACCTGTTTTGACTTCCATCTAGTCAGGAGGCATGAGATTCTGGGTGCTCTTGACCTTTCTGTGCCTCAGTTTCCCCTACTGGAGAATGGAGGTCATGGGAGTGACCTAGACAAGAAAGTATTCAAGAAGGATTGTTCATTCCCTGTGCCTTTTGGCACACACTTGACTTCCCTGATCCTCGATTTCTTCTGCAAAATACAACACTTCCGACTCTCTTGAGTTGGAAACAAGAAACATAAGGAAAGAGTTGCGTGTACTGTGTTGAGTCAGCCTCTGGGTAGCGCACATCATTTGTGCTCTGTCCGATTCCAAATAAGAGAGTGCTCTTAGCAACTCCATTTTTTATAAATGGAACACGATGCAGGGAGGCTGAGCCAGCAATCCAGGACGCCCAGCAGCCTAGCTACTTTCCTGTATTTTTCTAGGAGCGCATGAAAAGCTTGTCTGAAATATTAGGGTAGTCATGTGCAATACAGACACTGTACTGGTTTTTAATTCTGTTCATTGAGTTTTTCCTCTGTTTTCAGGTTTTGTTTTGCTTTTTAACCATGAAATGTATAACTTTTAGTAAAGTAGAGCAAATAATGCCAATGGAGGTAGAAAGTCACAGTTCAGTCCTTGTCAACCTGATGCTCTGCAGGCAGTTAGAAGGAGGTGCTGTGAGCTCTGTTTGCCTGAATGACCAGTATAGGGAACTCTTGAGACAGGAAGCAGATTGGCAGTTGCCTGAGGCTGGGAGCGCTGGAGAAGGGCTCTATGGAGCAACTGCTTTCTTAAGGATGGTGAAAGATTTATGGGCTGGATGGAGTTGGTGGTTAACCAACTTTTACCGTAGGCTAATTGACACTAAGTAATTCCTGTTTGTTTTTAGAGACAGGGTTTCTGTGTGGAGCCCTAGCTATCCGAGAACTTTCTCTGTAGACTAGGCTAGCCTTGAACTCAGAGATCCACCTGCCACCACCTGACCCTGAATCATTCACTTTAAATATTTACAAAAAAGAAAGAAAGAAAGAAAGAAAGAAAGAAAGAAAGAAAGAAAGAAAGGAGAAAAAGAAAAAATTTTAAACACAATAGCTACACAACCCTAGCCCTTAAGTGTGTGTGTGTGTGTGTGTGTGTGTGTGTGCTTGTGATAGACATTTAACCTCAATTAAAACACACAAAAACAAGCTGAGGGTGCAGTAACAGTGTGTCTCTGCTCCACAGACTGGTATTCTAGGAAGATCTCCTTCTTCTCTTCTGAGGATCTTTGGGGAGAACTTGTTCCCAGGTTTCACCTGACCAGTGGTAACCACCTTTTTCTGTGTCACTTCAGCCCTCAAGAGTAGGCATCAGAGCCGGGCGGTGGTGGCACATGCCTTTAATCCCAGCACTTGGGAGGCAGAGGCAGGCGGATTTCTGAGTTTGAGGCCAGTCTGGTCTACAAAATGAGTTCCAGGACAGCCAGGGCTATACAGAGAAACCCTGTCTCGAAAAACCAAAAAAAAAAAAAAAAAAAAAAAAAAAAGGAGGTATCAGGACTTCTGCCATGGCATGCCTGCTTGTCCATCACCCTGGTGCCCATTTCATTGGGAACACCAGAATCTAGAGCCACCTCTGCCTCCCCCACCCCCACCCCCAGTCTACAGTCTGAGAAGGGGTGCTTTGGGGTCACCAAGGTGGAAGAAATGGCTAATGCTTGTGATGACATCTAAACTCACTGAATCTTCCTCAGCTGTACTTGGACACAGTTGTTCCCTCAGGGGAACACAGTTGTTCTCTGACTCTGCTTCACCCCTACAACCCAGCATGCAACTGGAGAGCTGAGCTCATGGGAGCCATGATGTCGAAGTGGGTGGAATGAATTAAAAGTCCCAGATCGTCCAATGACCTGAATCTTGCTATGTGCTCTGTTGCCCTTTGAGAAAAAAGTCTGCTTCACTAAAGTTGGCTTGTATAGTATTTATGTATAGTGGTTATCTCTATCTGATACCTTGTGGACCTAAATGCCACAACCCCCCTCCCCGGTACCTACTTGAAGATCTGCCTGTTTCTACTTTTTAGCTGTGTATGAGGGCTTGAACTCAGGTCCTCATGATTTAGTGATAGGCAGTTCACTGAGCTGTCTCCCCAGCCGTCCAGATGTTTTTCAAACAGAAACAAAGGACTGTGGAAATAAAGGGGGTTGGGAGAGATGACCAGCATCCCGCCAGAGCTCCGGGGCTCTGAGTGGGCAGACACAGGGGACTGCCACATGCTCTCCACGCCTCGTCTGGCTGTGGGAAGTCACAGAACCTGAGTCAGAGAGGGAGCGGGGGTGGAGAGGAAGCAGTCTGGGGTCCATGGGCCTCATGGAAGCCAGGGACAACAGATTCTAGCTCTTGGGCATCGCAGGACATCGCTGGATACTGCGGAAGAGCTGAGAACTGGTGGGGGCCCCCAGGAGTGCCTCATTCTGCGCCAGGGCCGAAGGGAAAGGGGGCAGGGGGGGAAGGCACTGGGTGGTTCCCATACAGGCGAGAGTCTGGCTAGCTCAAGTTGCTAGCTCGGTGGGCAACTTGGGTTGGCTGGCCGTGGCTAGAGCACAAGAAGGCCTCCCAGTGGGAGGTTAGATGCGGCTCTTTAGTGGAAGGCCTATTCCACTGTTCTAGCATGGCGGGTCTTGATGAGCAGAGATGGTCCATGGTTTTAGAGCTTTATTGTAGAAAAGCAGAGAGAGAGAGAGAGAGAGAGAGAGAGAGAGAGAGAGAGACAGAGAGACACAGAGAGACACACACAGAGAGAGAGAGAGAGAGAGAGAGAGAAAAGGTAGGGAAGTAGAGGCTGGCCATGGCCACATGGAGAGAGGAGAGAAGAGAGGGAAAGAAGGAGGGCAAGAGGTGAGGGAGAAAAGAGACAAGAGAAGGAAGAGAGGGAGGAAGGGCCCCCTTTATAGTGGGCCGGGCTACCTTGCTGTTGTTTCAGGTTAACTGTGGGGAGGAGCATACCTGGCTATTGTCAGGTAACTAACTGTGAGGGTGGAGTCTGGACAGCGTACATGATTGATGGCCACAGAATGCTGGAGTTGAGGACTCGTGGTGTCAGGTGTCTGGGGGCGTAGCTCACTGTTCTGTCCCTTGTAGGATTTTCTACTAGGTCTCTGGAGTAAGCCTCGCTGGACCAAAACATAGACTAGACTGCTTTCTTCGGTCCCACAGATAACTACTTTATAGATAGAACATGCCATCTGGGGACACCCAAGTCTTCATTCTCAGGTGATGGTCACTTCTATTTGGCTCCAAAATAAAACCATCTTTTTTATTTCTTTGGGGTGAGAGTTGTTTCTCTCCTCGACAGACACCAAGTTTCATTGCGTTCCTAGAACTTTGCTTTTCTTGGCTGTGAAATAGGGAACCTAAGGCTAATCTGTGCCTTAAGGTGTGGTGTAGCCAGATCCCCAGAGACCCTGCTTTGAACCTGTATTTGCATGTCAGTGCATTTGAATTCAACAATTCCTTCTCCTGTCTCATGGGCTTGCAGGAGGCCAAGTCACACAGGGTGCTTTCACATAAATAAGGAAGTAACTGCAGGGAATCAGATCCTCTGACCCCCTGAGAAGCAAGTGCTTTGTCCTTGGAACACCATGGAAGAAACTTGGCAAACTTGGCAGTGGTGCCCTAGCTGGCAGTAGGAGGGTGAATTGTGGTAACTACAGTGCCTTCTCTGATTACACTGCAGCTTGTTATGGGTTTGCAGCTACTACAGGCTTCTGATGCCCCACACTGAGAGAAGACCACACCCCAGAGAAAAATCAAAGCAAAACAAAAGGCTTGGAACCTGTGCTCCCACACAGAAGGGCCCTGTGGTATGACTTAGCTCCTTTCCAAACCTCAACTTGGAACTGTTAGGCCTGATGTGACATTGCCATAAACTGACTGGCCTGTGCGACAGAAAGGGAGTGCCTCTGAGTTCTGGAAGCCGAAAGTGCCAGAAAGTGTGGACTGTGAGGGAGGGATGTGTCCCTGCTGCTGAGGCTGACATCTCTCTGTGTCTCTTAAGAGCCTCTACCTTCTGAACATGCCAGTCTATGTGTCTGCATGTGGCCTTCTTTTATTGTGGGGAGAAGGCAGCCGTGATAAGAGCCACCCACTAGACCTCATTTTAGTTTGACAATGGCCTCCTTAAAGACCTTGCCTCTAAACTAGGTTACATTCTGATGTCTTGTAACAAAGGACTTCACCTTGTGGGTTCTGGGGTAGGGCACACAATCCTGTATCGTGGTGGCCGTGCTAAGCAGGACTGTGGCTCTGAAGTTCCATTTTCCATTACGTTCATGTTTCTGTGCTCCCTCACTCTCTCACTCTCCGTAAGAGTGTCAGCTCCTGTGGAGGAGGAACTATACCTTGTTCACTATTGGCTTTTATGAGACTGACACCCGGCAGGTAGTTGAAAAACAGCCATGAATCCATGATTGAAGGCAAAGGTGTCTGTTTCACTTCTTTTGGAGTTGTAAGACTCCCTTTGTGGAGGGTCAGGCTGAGGAGATATGGAAAAACCAGTGTGTTCAACCTCATCTTTTAGAGACTAGCTCCCCACCTCTCTCTCCCTCCCTCCCTCCCTTTTTTTCTCTCTCCCTCCTCTCTTCCTCTGTCTGTCTGTCTGTTTGTCTGTCTGTCTATCTCTGTCTCTACATCTCTGTCTCTCTTACTTTGCCACCTCCCTGAGGAGATTCAGTTCTCCTAGGTACAGTCATCCTGGGTATACATTGAGACTGATTCTAGAACCATCTTGGATACTCAAATCCTTGAATGCTCAAGAATAAACAAGCAAATAACTGAAGAAACAAATAACTAAATAAACAACTACATAAATAAATACATTTGCATAGTACTATCCCACATCCTCATATATGCTCTAAACCATCCTCCCTAATGTTTAGTCTGGCGTAAATCGTCCTGTGTCATTACACTGCTCTCTTTGGGAACTGATGATGAGGAAGTCATGTCTGTAATCATATCTTCAAAAGATTTATCCTCCCCTAAGTGTGTATGTCTGTGAGAATGTATGACACTGCTTATAGAGGTCAGAGACTGTGTCAGAGGCCCTGGAGCTGGAATTCCAAGCAGTTGGGAGGCGTCAGACATGAGGGCTGGGAACTGAATGTGTCCTCTGAAAGAACAGCCAGAGTTCTTATCCGTGAAGCCACCTCTCTGGCTCCACGGCCACAACGTTTTCCAGCTATTTTGAATCCACACTTAAGGTTGAGTCCAGAGATGTTGCCCCAGTGGATTCAGGGACTGCTGTATCTCACTACATATGCTTTTCCTTGTCTTTGCCCTCCCCCGTTGCCTCTGACAATGTTTCTTCCTCATTGCTGGCCTCCCAAAAATCTCATTCTTCTTTAGATCCAGAACTTTTTGGTCTTTCAAGGGCTCCTTGGAGGCATACTAAAGCATACTAAGTGAAATTAACATTTGAATCCCAGCACATTTCCTTCATACTCAGGTAGAGATGTGTACATCTGCCTTGAAGGACATAGCAAGGCTCCACTTGCTCCAGAAGATGGAAAGAATCTTAAAGGATGAGTGACCATTGCTGTCTCTGGGGACTTTGTACACAACACAGTCAACTGAACAAAACTGCCATCCATTCTCTGAGAAATGAGTGGAAACATGGAAACGAATTTATATGTGCATCACGTGTAACACAGAGAGCTGATGGTGCTGGTATGTGCTTTTGTCCCAACAATCCTCCAAGAAATCTTTCAGAGAAGTTAGGTGGGCTTCACAGGGTCACACAGCATGGAAGAGGCAGAACCAAGGTTTGAAGACAGGTATATATTTAATGACAACTTGGCCTGTATTCCATAACATTAACTTGATCCCTATGCATTAGTGGAATTTTGCAAGATAAAATAGCTATTAAAATATTTAAAATATATTAAATAATATATAACAATATATATTATTATATATAATATTTTAATATAATTTTTAATAATATTAAAAATAGCTATAGCATGGCTTGGTAAGCCAGATTTTTAATCTGCCAAAGAGTAAAGAAATCACTGTCTTAGCTTCCATGCTACACAACACAAATAGTGTGTCGTTTTCCACAAGATTAAGAATAATCTTACGGCTAGGCATGGTGGCGCACGCCTTTAATCCCAGCACTCGGGAGGCAGAGGCAGGTGGATCTCTGAGTTCGAGGCCAGTCTGGTCTACCAAGTGAGTTCCAGGACAGCCAGGGCTATAGAGAGAAACCCTGTCTCGAAAACAAAACAAAACAAAACAAAACAAAACAAAACAAAAAGAATAATCTTACATAGTCTTCTGTGTGTGTGTGTGTGTGTGTGTGTGTGTGTAGTTTCTAAATTACACAAACACAGCTCTGGAAGAATCAAATTATGGTGTATACAGCTCCACATCATTTGATGCCTAAGGACATTTTTTTCCTCAGGGATAAGACTAGCAAGAGGCAAGGGAGGTATATATATATATATATATATATATATATATATATATATATATATATATATATATATATAATATTAATGATAACCCTTTACAACTATTCCTGTGCCTATTAAGTTTATTCTAGGAAAAAAATCATTCTAGGAGACCTTATACTATTACAGTTAATTGCTGTCATATCAGGCTCACCAGCTGAAACAACAGTTTAAAATTAATATCTTTAAGACCAGGACCTCATTGAAGTTAAGACTAGGAAAACAGAGGGGTGTTTAAGAGTAAATTTAGCTCACTGAATTTGGTTTGTCCCCAAAAGAAAAAAAAAAAAAACAACAGTCCTAACAGTTTTAAATGGACTAAAGATCAAAACTATGCAGGGAAAACACTTTTCTGTCCACCGTGACATGGTCCTTTAAGTGTTTCTCTTTACTCTGCCACAGCGACACTTATACCAGTAAAATAAAGTGTTTAAACTTTTAGCTTGTTTTCTAGGGTTGGGGGGTGGTGGTAGCTCTCAAATGTTTCACTTATAACCCCGAGCCACTGTATCATTAAAGAAGTGTACAAAAGTATTAAAGTCACGGTTGAGAGCAGAGACTTCTATTAATTTTTGTGATTTATTTTTCTGAGAGAAGGGCTTCTTCCACTTTTTTTTTTAAAGCAAATTAGGAAAGTACAAAGAAATAAAAAGGAAAAGGAAATGTTGCCCTACTGAGTAGAGAGAACGGCGGTTGGCGTGTGGTTGAATTTTCTCCGTAGGTTTGTCTGTCTCCTCCTTAATTACCCTTTGTAATTTTTGTGTTTCCTGTTGTTTGTTAAGTCACGCTTTTCTAAACAGCAGCAATGGCCTTTGCAGATGGAGATACAAGGCCCAGCGAGATGCAGAAGCTGAGCTGCTATGGATGCTCTGACCGCAGGATGCTCAGACCGCAGGTTCATCATCTCTGGACCAGAAGCTTACAGGAATCCAGGTGAGAGACTGAGGAGAGCCTCAGGTCTTCTCTCCACACAGACACACACACTCAAGGCTATGTACTACAAGCCTATTAAGAAATTATCTAGGAGGGCTGGAGAGATGGTTAAGAGCACTGCGTTGTTCTCTAGAAGATCTGGGTTCAGTTCCTAGCAACCATATGACTGGTCACAACTATCTGTAACTATCTGACTCTCCAGGTCCAGGACATCTGAAACCTTCACTCAAAACACCAATGCACATAAAATAAAAATAAAACAGTTTTTAAAACAGAAGAAGAAGAAAAATGATGAAAAATCTATGGGCCAGCTTTCCCTGATTGGCAGATGATGCTGGCACAAGCCTTTAATTCCAGAACACAGGAGGCAGAGGCAAGTAGATCTCTGAGTTTGAGGCCAGCCTGGTCTAAAGAGCAAGTTCTGAGACAGCCAGGGCTATGCAGCTTTGTTTTGTTTGTTTGTTTGTTTGTTTGTTTTTGGAAGCATATTCTTCTGTAGCTGAAAATGACCTTGAATTTCAGATTGCCCTGCCTCCATCTCCAGAGTGTGGGGATTACAGATGTGTGCACTACCCAGGGTTTATATATGGCTGGGGATCAAACACAGAGCTTTGTGTTGAACAAGCTGTCTACCAACTGAGCAACACCAAACCAGAGATTTGAAAATGCCCTTTCGCAGACTGAAATCCTGTCTTCCTAGAGCAGCTTGCACCTCCTCCAATCATTTAAGTCACTGTGCGTCTTAAAGAGGGAAAAAGGAGTAGAAAAGGCTTTGGGAAGCTGGGCTGGGGCCGCTCTATAAATAGAACTGGGCATGAACCTTCTGTAGGAAGTAGAAAGTCAGCTGGTTTATTCAGCACCATCCTGAGCACACAGGCCAAGGGACACTGAGCATGACTTGCTCTGATTGTGATGGGGACAACAGGGTAAAGCCAAGAAGTCAAAGATCAAGGGAACCTTAGCCTTCACTATCTCTGGACAACTGTTCTGATCTACAGCCTACCCTGGCACACCTCTAATGCCTTCAGGTATGCTCCCCACCTCTGGGGGATCTGACCACACAGCGTTCTGAGTAACCAGGGTGATAGCAAGCTCCATAAGGTGTGGTGACATCTGCCCTTCTCTGTGGACACAGCCAGCAACTGGCAATTCGATTAGCTAAGTTAGCAGGAAAAGAGCTGGGTGCAGACAAGCCACACAGAGGGTTTTAGGAGGTGAGTGGGACCATTAGAGACCAGGTCACTAAGCTGGGAGTCTGCAAGGGACATGGGACAGAAATGAACTGGTTAGGACTCTGCCTTACCAGTGCTACATGGCTGCAAGTCTATTCTTTCAAGCTTTCAATGAACATTTGAAGGATTATTCAGTTGCAGATGCAACAAATACTGTCTGAGGTTCCTTACCAGACATTGAGGACAACAGCAGAGAATAGGGTGTAGGCCCCCACTACCCTGGAGCTTGCTTCTAATAGGACATCATGAGAAAGAAACAGAAGGATGTGTGTGTGTGTGTGTGTGTGTGTGTGTGTGTGTGTGTGTGTGTTGCCCAAAGGGACATGGAGTGAAGAACTAAGAAGCAAAGGTCAGAATGAGGCTGCTGTGTGGGTGTGTGGACACAGAGAGGAAGGAACTTTAGGGACAGTGGCTGGTATCTACTTAGCAGTAGAAAGGTGTGGGAGTTGGGGACCATAGACACACTGTACACTTTAAACTATGCCCAGTAGGGGAGGAGGCAGAAACCCTGAGGGCTCTGAGGCCAACAGTGATGGGGATGGGATTAGGCTTCTGCTCTGAGAGCATCGTGATGGCTGGTTGGGTAAAGTCTCAGGGAACATCTGAGAACCCACAATTTCAGATGATAATTTACAACTGTATCTCAGCTATATAACTGACCTGCTCTCTTCAGTACCTCCCTTTATGGTCGAGACAGAGCCTGGGTATCTGTGAGAGCCTGCAGACTCTGTCCCACCTTCTCCCAGTGTTCCTATGACTGATGACGTTTGAGGCTTCCCTGACTTCTCTGTTTCTGATTCCTACGAGCCTCACACATTGATGCCCTAAGACTCCCCACTGCCTCATCGCCTGGGTCAATCCTTGCCAGCCTCTGCAACCTTAGTCATCTTGTCTCAGGGATGCTGCCTGCAGCTTGCACATCAGTGGGTGAAGTGACATCAGCGTGCCTGTAGCCCCTCACTTCCACTTTGGTCCATTCTTTACATTCAAGAGTTCCTTCCATATACTGGCTTC
>CACVCL010031847.1:0-24612 GCA_902729485.2 Mus minutoides | reverse complement strand
ACCAGAAATGAATGCACAGTCAAGCATTAAAATGGTCACATGAGAGTACTTAGGGTCCTAATTATTGTTTGGGACTTCCTTTTATAATATTCAAGAGAAGTAAGAGTTTGATTGCTAAGGGGTACAACAAGGACAGCTTTCTGTTTTAATTGACAACTTAGACTTTATAACTGTTTGCTTACTGTGCATGTTTCTTCCACAACACACCTTATTTAAATTATAGGCATGCCCAATTGTGCATAGAAATGAGATGATAAATAAGGGATTCTGTCTATAAGTCCACTAAGACTATATGGTTTACCAAGTTATGTGTGTACTCAAAATTGTCCATGCTAGATCAGTTGAGCTCTCCTCATAACTGGATATACTGAAATGCAATTGAAAAGACTGAATAGCCAGGCATAGTAACACATGCTTTTAGGTCTAGCATTTGGGAGATAGAAGCAGGCAGAAATCTATGAGTTCAAGGCTATCCTGATCTACATACCTGATCTACATACCATGTCCTAGGTCAGCTAGATTACATAGAGAGAACTTGTCTCCAAAAAAAGGAGGCTAAATAGAAACTGTTTTTGATGCTATTTAGGAGGAAAAGAAACTAATGCCACTATTTGGTTAGCATTCAGCTTAATGCAGTTGGGGGATCTTAGATTGTTAGCAGGTTGTTAGGTGAATTGTTCAAAGAAAAGTATGTATGCATAGTACCTGCCGACAAGGGTTCTAAGTGAGTAACAATTTTCTAGGTGTTTTAGGATAGGAATGTGTATATAGTTTGAGCCAAGTGAAGTCCCATGTCACTAAGTTATTTCCTGAGCTTGCCTTTCTCACTATGTCCCTGTTTCTTCTTTATTAATGACATTAAACTATTATAACAATGACACCCCCTCCACAACACACACATTAAAACATGACTAGTACCATGCCAAATTGGGAAGAAAGTTAACTCAGAAATTTTTTAGTTAAACCTTAATGTAAACTCTTTTTTGTGTGAAGGTAATATGAGTTTAATAAATCCCAGTGGGGAGAACCTGGGCTTGTTGGAGCAAATTAATAATGAAGGAAGTTTTGGGATTGTGGTTGAAAATATTAAAAACTTCCAGAAGTATAGGGTCACCTGTTTTTGGAAGACACATTTCTTGAATGTGTATTGTGTCTACTCAAACCCGCAAATTATTTATATACTATAAGACATCTCATTGGACTTTTCTTCATGTGGTGGTCGAACTGCAAAATCTCAGCATAAGGTTTTAGCCTTTTTTTCACATCAATGGTTCAAAAATAGTGTGTGCCAGAAAAGGAGCTAATATTGCTTGAAAGTCCACTCTTCTTTTCTATTAATTACAATTTATAGTCACTTTCCACACTGGCATATATTAATATTGAGTTAATTGTAACAGTAGAGAGTAGGACTGTAATTTTTAAGTTAACACAATTTTCTTACATGGATTAATTATTTTATTTAGGATTTTTTTGTGACTGACATATTCAAGCTGAATTTAATAATTCCTACTGCTCAGTAAAGTAATTTCTGATATTAGACATCTTTAAAGCAAGTTAGATATCATCCAGACATTGCAAAAGAGATCCTAACAGAAAGAAAGGATGTCTCTAGACTTGTTGGTATAAACGTGTTATTGCAGCATTAAGGAAGTTGAACCAGGAGAATTGACATAAATTTGAAGCTAGCCTAGGTTACATAGTGAACTCCAAACTAGCCTGGGCTAAACTAAAATCTTGACCCAACATAAATGAATAATAGGAATTAAGAATGTTAAATCCAGTCACCAAAGTGTGAAAGCTAAAATAGGCTTGTTAGCTGTAATATGGACACATGCTCCACTATGTTCATAGTAGCCCTATTATTTTTTTTAAAGAAAGAAGAGTTTATTTTGGTTCTTGTTTTCAGAAGTCTTAGTACAGGTTCAGCTACACCCATTGCTTTGGGCTGAACCAAGACAGAATATTATGGAGAAGGGCCCCATAGTAGCCTTATTTATAATAGCAAGAAGCTGGAAAGAATCCAGATGTCCCTCAACAGAGGAATGTATATAGAAAATGTGGTACATTTACACAATGGAGTACTACGCAGCTATTGAAAACAACGAATTTATGAAATTCTTAGACAAATGGATGGATCTGGAGGATATCATCCTAAGTGGTGTAACCCAATCACAAAAGAACACACATTATATGCACTCACTGATAAGTGGATATTAGCCCAGAAGCTCAGAATACCCAAGGTACAATTTGCAAAACACATGAAACTCAAGAAGAAGGAAGACCCAAGTGTGGACACTTTGGTCTTTCTTAGAAGGGGGAACAAAATACCCATGGAAGGAGGTACAGAGACAAATTTTAGAGCAGAGACTGAAGGAATGACCATCTAGAGACTGCCCCACCTGGGGATCCATCCCATAAACAACCAACAAACCCAGACACTATTGCAGATGCCAACAAGAGCTTGTTGACAGGAGTCTGATATAGCTGTCTCATGAGAGGATCTGCCAGTGCCTGACTAATACAGAAGAAGATGCTCACAGTCATCCATTAGACAGAGCACAGAGTCCCCATTGAAGGAGCTAGAGAAAGTACCCAAGGAGCTGAAGGGTTTTGCAGATCCCTAGGAGGAACAACAATATGAACTAACCAGTAACCCCAGAGCTCCCAGGGACTAAACCACCAATCAAAGAAAACACATGGAGGGACTCATGGCTCTAGCTGCATATGTTACAGAGGATGGTCTAGTCGGTCATCAATGGGAGGAGATGCCCTTGGTCCTGTGAAGGTTCTATGCCCCAGTATAGGGGAATGCCTGAACCAGGTAGCAGGAGTGGGTAGGTTGGAGAGAAGTGGGAGGGGGGAGAGGATTAGGATTTTCGGAGGGAAACTAGGAAAGGGATACCATTTGAAATGTAAATAAAGAAAATATATCTAAAAAAAAAAAAAACCACACACCTAGAAGGATGTCAGTGGCTAAAGTAGAAGCAGGTGCAGAGACCAGGACCAGGGTACTGTGTGTACTCTGTGGCATCTAGGCAGGTCAAGGTACAGAGAACTAGACTGCAGCTTAATATGAAAAAACTTTTTTTTAAACATGGAGATTGGTCCAAGATGAGTTTGTGATGATCTCAAGAGTATTCAACAAGCAGAGAAATCACAGTTTGTGACTGTTATGAATGGAGCCTCATGGGATGGCCCCAAACTTTGCCCTTGTTATGAAAATTTAATTGACTTTTTTTCTAGCCTACTCTCAGAGGGACTTTTACTTCCAAAATCCTAAAAAACTTCAATGCTGCAATTTTCTGGAATCATTTCATGGGATTAGAGTAAATTAGGACTACCATAGTTTCTAGATGTTGCTATTTATTTTCACAGCCATCCAAGATCAGGGATTTTGTTACTTGCCTCTTATATCCATTTTGCTCCAGTCTTTAGTCTGAAGTATGTTAGCATGGAGGCCATAGCTCTGTATGAAGCTAAGTTTACAGATTAAGTCAGTGACACTTCGGTTTTGGCAGAGAAATTGAATTTTCTGAGCATACTGTGGTGATCCAGAGACACCATCAGGTTAGTGCTTGGAAAGACAATCTCAACAAGTTTCCTAACAAGGTAAAACTAAAGAGAGAAAAAATTTTAATAATAGGAAATGGAAGGTTATGAAGTTAGGCAAAGTCACCAAGATATGCACAGGGCATCTATGAGGGGAATTAAATATTATTGGAAATGTTTAATTTTGATCTTGTTATTTTAAAATTTTATCTTCCATTTAGAATAATACAAATTAAAATTCTTCAACTTCTTGTAAGAGAGGTTACAAGAGAGTATAAATACAAGGGACTATACAAGTATAAGGTAAGAATGCTTATGAAATACTTCTATATTTTCATCTAGTAAAAAGAAAACCCAGGACATTATCTAGATACTTAAAATATAATGTTCGTGTAGAGCAAAATGTGTTGATATAATTTAGTGACTATTCTGGTTAGAATAAGCTTTGAGAATCATATCCCATTACCTAATGAAAGAGAACGGCTAAATCTGACTAAAAATACTATAGTTGATATTAAAAGTATAGTTTGAGTTACATAAACTCTATTATCTCATTTTTTAATTTCACTACTTAATAAATTTCACAGTATTAAAACTTCTCCATTTCCTGTATTTCAACTATTTCATACATAATATTGGTCATTTATAATTATTAATGCAGATAAGTCTTTCAAAACCCATTTTTCATAATTTTGTGTGCAATATATGAACAACATTGATTTAATGACTATTTGGTTAGGTTAGAATAGTCAGCTTTTATTTCTAGACATATTGAACATTTTTTCTGAATCCAAAGTTATCTACAGTGTGACTTAAATACATGGTGGAGGATTTAGTCAGGTTTGCTCTTAAAGTCACCTCAACCAAGTCTGCTGTGCTCATACAACCACTTACCTATAACCTTCAGTACTGCCACTCTAAGCTATTTTAAAATGTGTGTGTGTTTCAAAATCAGCACTGAGTCACTGAGTGAGTTAATTTAGTATTGGTCATTTAGCAGTAAAGATAATTGTCACATCATGATAAACCCTTCATAAAATACATTCATGCCATAGTCTTGAATTGAAATTTTCAAATTCAGTGCCAAACAATTCTTGCCATAGAGTAGATGCTTGTAAATACTGATTAAACACATTAATTTGTGGTCTGTTAGACAAATTGTCTTTGAAAAATTATGTTGTTTTCATTGGCATAGCAACAAAGTAGCTCTAGAAACTGAGATTTCTTCCTTTTTTTTCTCTTTCACTTTAAAATTTGATTAAGCTGGGTAGGCGGTAGTGGTGCAAGCCTTTAATCCCAGCACTTGAGAGGCAGAGGCAAGCGGATTTCTGAGTTCAAGGCCAGCCTGGTCTACAAAGTGAGTGCCAGGGCTATACAGAAAAACCCTGTCTCAAAAAAAAAATTGATTAAATATCAAAGTAAATTAAACTTGTGACATTTTTACCAAAGTCTTATTAACATAACAATGACATAAAACTAGTAGCTTAAGATATCTAATAAAATTTTAATATTCTATACATTTTTAAAATGATCATCATGATCAAGTTCACAAGCTTATGATTTGATATTAAAAGTATAGTTTGAGTTACATAAACTCTATTATCTCATTTTTTAATTTCACTACTTAATAAATTTCACAGTATTAAAACTTCTCCATTTCCTGTATTTCATTGGGAGGAGAGGCCCCTTGGTATTGCAATCTTTATATACCCCAATACAGGGGAACGCCAGGGCCAAGAAGTGGGAGTGGGTGGGCAGGGGGAGGGGGGAGGGAACTTTCGGGATAGCATTTGAAATGTAAATTAAGAAAATATCTAATAAAAAATACAAACAGAAAAAAAAGAACTTAATAATGAATGTGTGTTTTTATAATTTAAGTAAATTAGAAATGATTCAAAATAATTAAAGTTGTTGTTGTTGCTTACCTATTAGCCTACAAGAACATTGAATGGTTTAGATGTTTTAAAAAAATTAATGTATATTTATTCTTAAAACTACTGAGCTCTTATCATTAGATCAAGAACTCATTAACATTTTCTGTCTAATATAAAATATTCTTCTATGGAGTTAATTTTTATTGATACCTTGCTATGAAGCCTCTACATTTTTTCTCACATTCAAAATTGCTTCACATATGTTTTTGACAAATTTACACAAGAATAATAAGAATCAGACTTCATAGGATAAAAATATGTGTCATACTGACACCTTTATTTGCATTTAAAATAAATTGTTGTGTTTCATGAACTGAAAATTGGCCACTTTATAAGAAACCTCTGAAAAAAATAACTTTTGATAAATACCTGTAGTTGCAATCGTCCATTTGACAGGAAGATCATATTACTTTGCCTTATACACTAGCTTTCTGTTTCTTTATTTTTTATTATAAACAAGAAGTTGAAACATCTTATTAAGGAGAAAAACATATATTAAATTATAAATTTAAATTTTTGAAAAGAATATTTTTAGTATTGTGAATTTATGTCTTTAAAATGTCAAAATCATCTAAGTCATAAGTTATAATTCATAGCTTCTAATATGACAATATAGATATAAAAAGTATCAAACAACATTATATTTAAGTTAACACTGTTCTGGAATAACGTTACATTTTGGTCCAGTTGTGTTCCCTTAAGGGAGCAGCAAGGTATCTCTCATTTTAGTTAGCAGCTGCGTAAACTTATTAGGATAGTGGATATAAAAGTTCATGACAACTATACATCTTTTAAAATGTGAAGTGATTCTGGTTATAGCTGATTATTTATGGGGAGTTTATATGTTGATTTTCTTTTATAACCTGAAGCAGAAATTTGCCATGGGTGACAAGGAGAGAGACAACCACTCAGAAGTGACTGACTTCATTCACCACTCAGAAGTGACTGACTTCATTCTTGTAGGCATCAGAGTCCGTCCAGAGCTCCACAGTGTCCTTTTTCTTCTATTTCTTATTATTTATGGGATGGTTCTTCTGGGAAACCTTAGCATGATTGGCATCATAGTGACTGATCCCAGGCTGAACACACCAATGTATTTCTTCCTAGGCAACCTCTCCGTGATTGACCTCTCCTACTCCACGGTTATTGTACCTAAAGCCATGGTAAACATCTTATCTCAGAAAAAGACCATATCCTTTGTGGGTTGTGCTGCTCAACTTTTCCTTTATGCACTCTTCATGGTAACAGAAGCCTTTATACTAGCAGCCATGGCCTATGACCGCTTCATTGCCATCTGCAATCCTCTCCTTTACAGTATTCGAATGTCAAGGAGTGTCTGTGTCCAGTTGGTGGCTGGTTCCTATCTCTGCGGCTGGGTCAGTTCCATCCTCCAAATCAGTGTAACATTCTCCATGTCTTTTTGTGCCTCTAGGGTCATCGATCACTTCTACTGTGATTCAAATCCAATCGAAAAGATCTCCTGTTCAAATACTTTTATCAATAAGATGGTGTCACTTAGTTTGGCTGTGCTCATTATTTTGCCAACAATAATTGTTATTGTAGTATCTTACATGTATATTGTATCCACAGTTTTAAAGATACATTCCAGTGAAGGAAGAAAAAAAGCCTTTTCTACCTGCAGCTCCCACCTGGGGGTTGTAAGTTTGCTTTATGGGACTGTTTCCTTTGTGTATCTCACACCTCCAAATAATCCTGAACTTCGTAAAATAGCTTCAGTATGTTATATTTTGTTCACACCTATGTTGAATCCCCTAATCTACTCTTTACGAAATAAGGATGTAAAAGATGCCATGAAAAAAGTCTTGTGCAAGAAAAACGTTTTACTTTAAGAAGGCTTGCACTTTTTACTGATTCTTATATTAGTTGATTGTTGTCTGTCTGATCCTTGCCATTTACACATTTAAAGTTGAAGTGTACTTTAAAAAGGAAATGACAGATCCTCAACTTTTCCAATGCACAGCATTAATAATTTCCTGTAAACAATAAGTTACTGGTTTCTTCAAGGTGATTAAATATGAGAGCTCTGGACATTGGAGAAGATTGACTGCATTTTGTACAAATAGTATGTTTCTTACTCTGACAATAACACTACGTATGCTATGTGGATACAGAAGTATTTTGTAGCCACAAGTAAAATTTAGATGGATAAGGTACTTTACACTGTGATTAACTCATAAACTGTGCCTTTACACTGGCTTATATGCAAATGACACTTGGTATAATGCCAGTGTTGTGTTTTATGTTTGATGGCATTTGACAGTGTCAAGGCATGTGTATATGATGAAAATAAAATGGAAATAAAACATCATGAGAATGATCTATGATGAATTAAAGGAATTAGACAATAACTTTGAGCCAGGTGGTGGTGGAGCATGCCGATAATCCCAGCACTTGAGAGTCAGAAGCCAGCTCTAAGTTCAAGACCAGCCTAGTCTAAAGAGTGAGTTCCAGGAATGCCACAGTTACACAGAGAAACCCTGTCTTGAAAAACAAACAAACAAACAACACTAAAAAGTTATATAATAATAATAATAATAATCATAATTTTATATATATATAATTTATATAATCAGGAAAATCTAAATGTTATTCCTTGAGTAGCATAAATTGCCTTTGCTTTCCTCTACTATAACAAAAATGAGTTTTATAGCACTTTTCAAGTCAAACTGTCTTTAAAATGACACAATAAGAAAACATGCTGTTGTTTCAAAAATAAAGCAAGTTTGAAAATCATAGTTAAACTAATGTAAGACTTTAAATTTACACACATAAAAGTTAGATCCCTATGTGTATATGTATATATGGATGTGTTTATGTGTACTAATGTGTACATTAATTTGGTTCTGGTATGTGAGAAAAAGTGTGTAAGCAGCATGCATCAGTTGAGAAAAGTTATTCCAATAGCATCTTAGTTTTGGTAGATGCCAAGGGAATCAGGTGTGCAAGAAAAACCACTCTGAAGTCACTGTTTTACAAGAAATTTAAATAATGCTCAGGTAAACAGTGCCTAAGTCTAGGAGCTATCATTAGACACAAAAACTAAGTCCATAGACTCAACATCATGTAACCCAAAATACAGACCCTTGATTCAGTCTTTCTTCTGCTTTTATTTAGGTAGCAGAGTTTCCTTTGATGAATACACAAAGGCATGCAACTTATCAGGTTATTGTTTGCCATGGCAAATAATTTATTTAGAAATTAAATAAAGAGGAAGCTATATGACCAAATAATTTAAGGTTTTATTTATTTCCCCTTCCAAATTTGTTAAACTATTTGTCCCATAATTTAATTTTAGAGAAATAAAATTTGAGAGCAAATAGAAATCCAAATCACTTGGGAAACCAGTTTCTTGGAATAGCTTATGATTAGTCTCAAGGACCAATTTTTAAAATTAGGTTTTAGTTATTTCCATTGTATCCCCTTTAGTTTAGATTTTTGTTCTTCTCAGCATCTACCAAGTGTGGTTTATTGAGGATTGTTTGGAAAACTCAACCAAATGCTGGATAAGATTATACCTATACTTACTTGCTTTCATTTTTCAACATAATGAAATACATTTCCTGTTTTATAGCCACAGAAGATCATAGTATTTCAATGCTTAATAATGTTACAAGCTGTTTTTCATAATTTACTGCAAATGTCTAAAGCAATTTGCGGACGTCAAAAGGTCTCTAAAAGTGTTAAATTCAGTTAGCTATAATTGCCTTCTAGTTTCTGTCATGGAGTATTCTTCTTTGGTAAATCTTTCTCTGGGTTCACAAGCTTTGTAATAATAAGTGAGTGGCTAGCATTACTTTCTTGTTACTTGTGCCATTTTGATTGCAACATCCTACACTCACATTGATATGTTGTTGGATTTTATTAACAAAGTATTTTGTGTTTCAAAGATACACCGATTAAATGTTACAATATCCAAGACTTTAAAGAGTATATTCTTAATTATACATATTCTTTGCATTATACATCATTGTTTAGAGGTGACCTTAAAATTGTATACAAAATCCTCAAGAGGATATGATGCTATGACCTTGAAAGCCCTTACGAAGATGATGGCCGGGTGTGGTGGCGCATGCCTTTAATCCCAGCACTTTGGAGGCAGAGGCAGGTGGATTTCTGAGTTCGAGGCCAGCCTGGTCTACAGAGTGAGTTCCAGGACAGCCATGGCTATACAGAGAAACCCTGTCTTGAAAAAAAAACAAAAAAAAAAAAAAAAGGAAGTTGATTGACATTAAAATGTTCAAAACCCTTATTTGCACAGTACTGTTCACCCTTAATAGGTAAAAGTTTTAGGCATTCAAGTTTACTTATTGTATTATAACACCTTCTGATACAAATTTTGCATATTTCTGATGACTGCCTACCTAATGAATATATTATAATTATTATTTCGTATTTCCCATTACCAAGATTTTAAAGTTCTATTTCAGAACTTTCAGTTCTAAAGGCTAACTATATATTGATCCAAACTTCACACTATATATTAAAACTACTAAATTAAACAGTATACCATGGTATCCAGCCTGTGCTACTTTTTTGTTATCTTGGAATGGTTTAAATTCATTATAGGATTTTTTAACATTATGATGATCGACACAGCTAAAGTGATATGGTGTTATAAAATACCATGCTATCAAATTATGATATTAGACTGTTGTTCTTATGAATTGTTTATGAGATACCACTTTGCCCAGTTCCATGATGCTAGCACAGATCATCAAATCAATAATATGCTGTGATTTCAGTGGAGAAAACATAGTGTTGGTGGTGTGAGGTGGAGGGACTGAAGAGGAAGGAAATGGGGAAAGTTTTTAAATGGTTATTTTCAAGAACCAAAAACAATCTAACTAAGGGAATCCATTGTGAAACTAGAAGGGACTACTGATGTCCACATTTTTCCATTTTAGGACTTGGTTTGTAGATTTTTAAAAGAACACTCTTTTTTTCTTTAGTCAATATTTTAAAAACATCCCTATGTACTGTCTTTGCAGGATACTAGTTGCTGTTAGTTTCCTTAAGAGAAGGCCTTTTAGTTCCATTTCTTTGCTAGGAACTGCAAAAATTAACATTGAATGACTTTAGCATAAAGTAGACTTGGAGATAAGTCTTCTTTCCTCTAGGCAACACACACACAGGGTGAGGTGGAGTTCTAGTCTGCATCCTAGGAAACTAGAAAATGGAAATCAAAGAAACAGTTTCCAGACAGATCCAAACTATCATATGCCACAATGCTGGAAGTACTTGATTCAAGACATTTCATTGGTAGATGTTTTTTATTTGCTTGGCACAGTTTGAGATGATATTAGTGATGCTCTATTTGCATGGGGGGGAGGACTCCAGGTGTTTTCCCTAGGTGACTGATTGTCATGTTGAGATTACTGTTCCAGAACAGGTAAAGGTACACAGGAAATGGCTCCACTCCTGCAGTTCTCAATTCTCATATTCACAGGGTCTGAGCTCACTCAACCTTACCAGTTCTTTTGTCTAATGGCATGGTCCACTTGCCCTACAAATCCTCCCTTTTGCTTTTATAAAGGAGAGGTGTCATAAGAATAACTGTCTCCTATGTTGGGAATAATTTTGTATCAGACCAAAACTTGATATTCATCTGCTGTTTTAGAAGTTGGATAAGGCAGGGTGCCAGGAGAAACAGGGCTCCAATGGCTAGTATAGAAGGGGAAGAAATCAAGCTACCAAGAAATTTGAGTACCATAGGGTAGGGGTGTTGGGAGCATAGTGTTCCCAGATATCTCCCTGAAGATCTTTGAGCATTTGTATGTTTTGTTCTATCAGCCCAAATTCATTGACATAGAAGAAACATTCTTCACCCAGCAAAAATCATGTCCCTCCCTGTTTAACAGTCAGTAAGTCCAGGGCCTTGCAGTTTTGGAGAACAACTCTTGCTAAGGAGATTATCTGGCATCGAAGGGACTCAAGGCTGTCTACAGTGGAAGCCATTGCCTGGTCAACTTTGTCCTGGAAGTCACTAGCCAGATGGTGTGTTTGCATGAGGGCTACTCCAGCAATTACTGTCATGCCCAGTGAGACATTGAGACCCAGTCCAAAGAGCAGAGGAATGAAGATCTCTCTTTTTTCTCCTCCAAGCTTAAGTAGAATTCTTCTGCTTCATGGAGATAAACCTAAGAAACAATCATTACTGGGTGTGTGTGTGTGCAGGAACCTTGAAAATGGAGGTTAATGCAGGAAATTGTAGTGCCTTCCCACCATAAAATAACAGGGGTAAGTACATATTGGTTTGGTGATGGTGATGTATCAGGTACACATAGATTGGGGACTTGAGAAGGATCCTGCAAGGCAAAGGGAAAGGGGTGTTTCAAAGAGAAGAATGACTTGTAAATTTTGTGTGGTTAAGGATCTATGGGGTTTGTGAAGGGAAGTGTTAATGGAAACAGCTGCCAATAGTGGTTTGGAGAGGGAAGCACAGAGAAAGAATTGGGAGGCGCTGGAGTGGGTGATTAAGGGAGAGAGATAAGCTGAATGTATTGTCTCCAGGAAAGGGTAGCTTGGAGTGCCTTCAAAGATTGATTTTCCTGTTGAAGAATATTAACATGGATAAAGACTAATTTGGAGGAGGGGCACGCTGTTGAGAAACATGTAGGTTGATTACGGGGAACTTAGCATAGCCACTAGGGTACAGCAGACTCTATGACTCCCATTCACCAATGTTTATCCTAGGGATTGCTGATGGAAAGCTGAAAATGAGTTTTAAGGTTGATGAACATGGTGCTGTTGCAGCTGGTAGATTCAATTCTACAACTCCAATATCTTCAACTTCCATATCTGAAGGCCTCCTGGAGGTATTTACCTATGTTTTGGTAAGGAAAGCAGAGGAAAGGGCTGGAGTAAGGAAATCTCAGTCCTGGTCTGACATCCTTCATATGAGAAATCCTGGGTTTGTATGATTTTGTTGAATCCTTTGTGGGTCTCCCTAATGAAGAATTTTTAGTGGTGAGTGTTAGAAAGGCAAGGGAGAGGCTGGACAGTAGCAGAGTTAGTATGAAGGATGACAAAAAAACAAAAAAACAAAAAACAAAAAACAAAAAACAAAACATAAGAAGAGAGGAGAGGAAAGCTTGTGGAGAACACCTGACCTAGGCAGCAGTCACCAGGTTATTGATATCCTTCCAGGAGATCTTGTTGTTCCATTAGGGATAGCATCTCCTCTTCCTCCTCTGTTCTCAATCTGTCAGCAAGAGGTGGGTCATCTTGGTCAGTGAGGTGGTGTTGAACATTTCTGGTGGAAACCCAGATATGCCTCAGCTGGTCCTGTGGAAAAACACAAAAAAAAACACATTCTGGTTGTAAGAAGGGGGTCTTGTTCCTTCCAAATTCCATCCAAGGGATCACATCATCACACTAGGATTGGAGGGATTATTTCTGGTGTGTGCCAATGGAGGAAGACAGGAGAGTGTTTGGAGCTCTTGTAGATGTTAAATATATTTAGGGTAGTCAAAGCTGCCAAATTGTATGTTAGGAGGGTAAGCGGTTGTCTTTTGTTTTAGAAGATGGGCTTTTAGGATTTGATGTGTACTTTCTATTATTTCTTGGCCCCAAGGGTTGTGGGAAATCTCTGTATGGTGGGCAGTTTCCCATTGTAAGCAGAAGGTTTTGAAATGAGAGCTAGTAAAGACAGGGCCATTGTCAGTGTTTATCTGTTGGGGAATGCCCATAATGGCAAAGGTAGAGACCTTTTTATGTATGCTAGGCAAATGATGTGGGGAGACAGAATCTCTATGTTGGAGCTCATAACTTTGAATACCCCCTCTGGGTTTCCTTTCTACACCTCTCAGGCCACTGGCCAGGGATTGGTGTTGGGGTCAACTGCTGGCCACTGTGGCTCTATGTTTCTTTTCTTTCTATTTTTCCCCTCTTAGTGGTAACTACTTCAAAAATAAGAAATCATATTGAAATACAGTATGAAGCATTCTATTAATATCACTGGAAGTCAAGGAAACATTTGTGTATTTAATTTTATTTAGTATTTGTCCATCCAATGTAAATTAGGCTCCATAATACATAAACATAATACTAGAAATATTTCAGTGCACATCTTTTGTGTCAGAATATGTAACTCAGGTATCCAGCATTCCCTTCATTCTAGTAACTGTAAACTAGACTTTCAAGAAAGGGGGAAAGAGCAGACAACTGAACCAGAGTGAACTAAGATGAGGCTTGTCATATTTGTTTTGTCAACTTGACAGGAGAAGGGGGAAATAAAATTGGAAAAAATCACCACCACCACTACCACCACCACCATCACCCAAAATAAAGCAAAGCCAAGCCAAGCAAAGTAAAGTGAATGAAAACAAAACAAAAACCTTCATCAGATGGGTCTGTAGGCAAATCTGTTGGATATTTTCTTGATTAGTACTTGATGTATGAAGACCCAGCTCTCTGGGGATAGTACTATACCCTAGGCAGGTGAGCTTGGATGGTATTTAAAAAAGAAGGTTGAAAACAAACAAACAAAACTCAAGCAAACCAGAATTAAAATAAACAAACTAGAAATTGAAATGGCATGAAAACTTTCAGAGATGTTTAGAATAGAACACTCTCCTTCGAAAAACATAATTTAAATAAAATAAAATTTAAGGGGGAAAAAGCAGGCTGAGAAAGCCATTAATTAATGTTATGTCATGGTCTCTGATTCAGTTTCTGCCTCCAGAGTTCATAATCTCAGAGGGAGTGAAGGGGAATGAGAGAGTTATTAAATATGTTATATTTGATAACATATCAGAACATTCACAAATAGTAAGTGAATAAAATACTATATCCTATTTTCATAGTTATATTTGATATATTTAATAACTATATTGGTTATCTCAGGCAGTCAGATATCTTTGCAATGAATGAGAGATTAGGGAGATGTTGGGCATAAGGTATAAAGTTTCTGTGTGACAGGATAGACAAATTATGGAGATGTTTTTTGTACCATGTTGACTTTGTGTAATCACATCATGCTTCATTTTTGCAAATTTATAATAAAGAGCTCATAAAATTCCTTCAAACTTTTATTCAGATGTATAGAAGCGTGAAATTATATCATTTGAGAAAGATGGATGCAACTAGAAATTATTATACCAAGCAAACTAAGTTAGAGACATAAATATCCATGGTTGCCCTATTTTTGTGTCCTATATATATGACATATAACATATGTGTGTGTTTGTGTGTGTGTGTGTGTGTGTGTGTGTGTGTGTTAAAAGTAAAAGCAAGTCAGGTCTTGGGAAAATGGACTAATGATAGAGTAAGGAGAGTGAAAGAATGGGGAGGGTGGTATGAATGGGAAATAGGATTTTCAGAATTCTGCTTCATTTATTGTATTATATTATCCTCAGTATTATTTTGACAATCAAATTATTTTAACTTTGTCAGAAAAGGTTTCTTTGACCTACCTTCTGTGCTCTTTTGATATTTATTTTCATTTTAAAGAACATTTTCTGTTTTCTGATACCACAGTGATGTGTCAAAACTCTCTCTGACCTTACATTTTCAACTCTTTCATTATTGTTGCCTCTTCTTTTCTCTAAATAAACTTTTAAAAATCCTGATCTAATCCAAAGGATGGACCCAACGACTGCAGCTGCCAGGGATCCATCCCACAATCAGTCACCAAACATAGACACTATAGCATATGCCAGCAAGATGGTGCTGAAAGGGCCCGGATATAGAGGTCTCAGGGGAAAATATACCAATGCCTGGCAAACATGGAGGTGGAAGCTCACGGTCAGCTACTAGATGGAACACAGGGTNGAGACCCCAATCTCTGACCAGCAGAGATTGGCAATAACGACACTCACACCAAGGTAGGTTCTTCAACAGCATTCTCCATCTTTTGCTCAAGGCAGTAGCAGCGCTCTCTCTCAGCAATCTCCCGCAGTGAACTCTTCCCTTTACTCAGGCCCTTCCATATATATACACAGCCCTCTTACATCATCTCATTCCACTAATTGCTCTCCAATCAGCATCATCACACCCCTAGCAGGAGTTGCACGAGCAGGCAGGACAACAGATCATTGGCCAACACTATGGTAAGGCTATATGACGTTTCAGATCATGTGGTAGGCACGGTTGACTCAGCTGCGCATTTTCAGACGTTTTAGTAAACAGGATGGGGTTACGAGGCTTGGCACTAAACTGGGCGCCATCTTAGCCCAGTGGTTACCCCCGCTTCCCACACCCATCATGGATTCTTGCTTGACCCTGACCTCAGCTTGATACTGTACCCATCTCTTCCACACAAAAGAGGCCCTGAAATCCTAGGCTGGACTGCCATAACTACTTGTAACCATACATTTCCCCATGTTTGGATATCACTTTCCCACTCTTAATGGTTGATTCCCATAAGCATGTTAACCTTACACAGCCCCTGTAGCTCCAGGATGGCACTCTTTAGAAACCAAAGAGAAGATAAGGGAAGAAAAAGGAATGCAAAGGAGGAGAATGGTGATAACAGGAGGAATAGAAGGCAAAGTAATGAGGATAAATAAGAATAAGTGTATGTTTTTCAAACAGACCTTAAAATTAGTGATTTATTCTCCACAGACCTTAAAATTAGTGATTTATTCTCCACAGTTCTTTTACTAATGGAAGAGCAACATTCATTCTTGGCTTTGCCCTCCAGGAAGTGAATACCATTACCTCCCTCTTTACTTGGTTGGAGGCCAAGCCTCTGTGAGCCCCATGGGTCCAGTTTAGATAACTCTGTAGCTCTTCTTATGGTGTCCTTGACCCTTCCAGCTCACTCACTCCTATCCTCATGGGTTAGATGTAGGTCCCTCACATGTTTGTAGCAAATTGAAGCTTGGTTTTCATGTGGGACTCCTAATGAGAAACAGGGGCTGTCTTGGTCTCTGTTCCCGCCATTGGATCTCCTTCCTCCTACCTGGACTGCCTGGTTGAGTTTCAGTGGGAGAGGATGTGCCTTAGTCCTGCAGGGACTAGATGTCCCTGGGGGTGGTACCCAAAGGGGGCTCTGAGGATAAGGGGAGGGGCAATAGGAGAAAGGAATTGTAAGCATCACTCAAGGTCTCCCCTGAGGTTGTAGACAAGGGGAGGTTGGAGTAGGGACTGTTATGATGATATATAGTTTCTGGGTTATTTCTGCTGTACTTATTACTGTATTAATGCATTTTTTGCAGTAAAAACAATTCAGCACAAATAATAAAATAGTGCATACCCAATTATTATGTTGCCCTGTAGTCAGAGTATTTACTCATCTGTAAGTTTTACAGGAAAAATAATATGCGTTTGCTTTCTTGCTGTCATGGTGTCTTAGTAGGGTTTCTATTTCTGCACAAATATCATGACCAAGACACAAGTTGGAGAAAAGGGTTTATTCAGCTTACACTTTCACATTGCTGTTCATTTCCAAAGGAAATCAGAACTGGAACTCAAGCAGGTCAGGAAGCAAGAGCCGATGCAGAAGCCATCGAGAGATGTTACTTACTAGTTTGTTCAGCTTGCTCTCTTATTGGAGCCAAGACTACCACCCTAGGGATGGCACCACCCACAATGGGCCCTTCTGCCTTGATCACCAACTGAGAAAATGCCCCACAGCTGAATCTCATGGAGGCACTTCCTCAACTGATGCTCCTTTCTCAATGATAACTCCAACCTGTATCAAGTTGATACACAAAACCAGCCAGTACACATGGTAACATCTACTTAACTGACCTGGATAAACAATAAGAATTCTTCATCTCTAAAACTGTTGACAGTGTTGTTTACTATGATATTGGTTGTTTACTATGATATTGGTATGATTAAGAAGCAGACAATAGAAACTCTTATTCAAATTTCTTCAAAAGAATGATTTAAATTTACCACAGACTTGAAGATAATTTGTTCATTTTTATTTAAGACCTTTAGTTGCTCAACATTTAATTTTTTGTCATTTGTCTTGTGTGTGTGTGTATGCATGCATACATCTGCATTATATATGCATCTGCATTATATGCATCTGCATTATATACTACCTATGGAAAGGTCAGATGCCAGCTCTTAAGAGCCAGTTCATTTCCACCTATCTAGATAAGAAAAAAAAAAAAAGAATATTAGAGCTCGAAAGAAAGCTTGTTGAAAAACTGCATTATCATCAAAATAAAGGGAAAAAAAGGAATGGGTAAAGAATGAAGTGATACTCTTAGGTCCTGAGGAGACTTGCAGGGATCCAAGAGCATCATAGTCCCCCATGGAAGCCTTCAGAGCCCCCAAGACTAATCAGCTTGGAAACTTCCCCCACCAATCCTTTCCCAGTAGGGTCCACCTGGAACACAACCTGCAGAGGTGAGTTATACATGGTTCCTGAAACCCATTGTCTGGCTCTGGGCTGGCTCTTTAGTCCTCAGGAGACTCAGGACCCCAAGAGTGTCTTGATCTTCTGTGTAAGACTTTGAGGCATCCTAGTCAGGTTCTTCTCAGACAAAGACTTAAGAGGTGAGTCGCATATAGTCTCCTGAACTCCATTATCTAGCTCTGTCATAAGGAGCCTTGTGGGACCCCAAGAGTGTTCTGTTTGCCCATGGAGACTTGTTGAGACCCCAAGAACTACCAACTTAGAACAATGACCCATCAATCCCCTGCAAGTGCCACTTGAAACACAGCAGCCAAATCAGGTACCCTGATCTCCATTGTTTGTCCCACAGCTCAACGTTCTTGCTGAGAGGAGCTGCTTTCATCAGGATCATCCAGCCAACACCAGGGAAAACTAGATGTCTAAAGGTCAGAATAAGAAAACAATCAACAAGACCGAAGGCACTATGCCTCCACTAGAGCCCAGCTCTCCTACTATAGCAAACCCTGGCTATCCTAATGAAAATGAATCACAAGAAAATGGTCTTAAATCCAATCTTATAAGGATGATAGAAGCCTTTAAAGAGGGAATGAATAAATCTCTTAAAGAAATACAGGAAAATACATCCAAAGAGGTAGAGGCATTCAAAGAGGAGGCAAATAAAAATAAAATATAGGAAAGTACAAACAGGTGAAGGAGATGAATAAAACTGTTCAAGTCTTGAAAAAGGAAATAGAATCAATAATTAAAACACAAACTGAGGCAATCCTGGAGATGGAAAACCTAAGAAAGAGAACAGGAAATACAAACATAAATGTTACCACAGAATACAGGAGACTGAAGAGAAAATCTCAGGGGTAGGAGATACAATAGAAGAAATCAATGTATGGATCAAAGAAAATGCAAAATTTAAAAAGTTCATGTCACGGGGGCTGGTGAGATGGCTCAGCGGATAAGAGCACCTGACTGCTCTTCCGAAGGTGATAAGTTCAAATCCCAGCAACCACATGGTGGCTCACAACCATCCGATCTGGCGCCCTCTTCTGGAGTGTCTGAAGACAGCTACAGTGTACTTACATATAATAAATAAAATAAATCTTTAAAAAAAAAAAAAAAAAAGTTCATGTCAGAAAACATTCAGGAAATTTGGGACACTATGAAAAGACCAATCAGAAGAATAATAGGAATAGAAGAAGATTCCTAGCTCAAAGGTCCAGAAAACATATTCAAGAAAATCCTAGAAGAAAATTTCCCTAACTAAAAAAGAAAAAAAAATTATATAAATGTACGAGAAGCTTACAGACACCAAACAGATTGGATCAGAAAAGAAAATCCTCCTGCCACATGATAATCAAACCACAGAACAAAGAACAAATTTTAAAAGCTGCAAGGGAAAATGGCCAAATAACACATAAAGCAGACCAATTAGAATTATACCCAATTTCTCAACTGAAACTCTAGAAACTAGAAGAGCCTGGACAGATCCTTGCAGACGCTAAGAGACTCTTCTAGCCCAGGCTATTATACCCATAGATGGAGAAACCAAGACATTCCATGACAGAATCAAACTTAAATGGTACCTTTCAATTAACCAACCCTACAGAGGATACTAGAAAGAAAACTTCAATTCAATGAGAATAACTACACTTAAGAAAACACAATAAATAAATAATTTCATACCATTTATACCAATAGCAGAGAAACAAATACACACACACACACACACACACACACACACACACACACACACACTGCCACCACCAACATCAAAATAACAGGAAGTAATAACCATTGGTAATTAACATCTCTCAACACAAATAGACTCAATTTCCCAGTAAAACAGAATGGTTGTTTAAACAGAATCCATCATTCTTCTGTATACAAGAAACACATTTCAGCAACAAAGAAAGACATTATCTTGGAATAAAAGGCCAAAAAAAGGGTTTTCTAAGCAAATAGACCTAAGAAACAAGCTGGAGTAGCCATTCTAATATCTAACAAAATAGACTTTCAGCCAAAAGTAATGAAGAGACAAGGAAGGACATTTAATACTCATCAAACTAAAAATCTACCAAGAAGACATCTCAGTTCTGAACATATATACCTCAAATGCAAGGGCACCCACATTTGCAAAAGAAACATTACTAAAGCTTAAATCACACATAAAATTGTATACATTAATAGTGGAAGACTTTAACATCCTATTCTCACCAATGGATATGTCATCGAGATAGAAACTAAACAGAGAAATAATGAAACTAACAGAGGTTATGATTCAAGTTGGACCTAACAGATATTATAGAATATTTCACCCAAACACAAAAGAGTATATTTTATTCTCAGCACCTCATGGAACCTTCTCCACTTTTGACCATATAATCAGTCACAGAGCAAGCTTCAACAGATACAAAAATATTGAAATACCTCTGCCCCATGCATCTTATCAGATCACCATGGATTCAAGTTGGACTTCAACAACAACAGAAACAACAGAAAGCCTACATACTCATGGAAGTTGAATGACTATTCAATGATAATTGGTTCAGGAAAGAAAGAAAAAGATTAAAGACTTTCTAGAATTTGATGAAAATAAGGGCACAGCATACCCATACTTGAGGGACACTTTGAAAGCAGTGCTAAGAGGAAAAGTCATAGTACTGAGTGTCCTCTTAAAGAATTTTGAGAATTCTCACATGAACAAATTAAATGTACACCTGAAGTCTCTAGAACAAAAAAAGGCAAACTCACCCAGGAGGAGTAGATGGCAGGAAATAATCAAACTCAGGGCTGAAACTGATCAATTAGAAACAAAGAAAATACAAAGAATCAACAAATCCAAGAGCTGGTTCTTTGAGAAATTCAACCAGATAGATAATCCATTACCCAAACTAACTAAAAGGCAGAGACATACCCAAATTAAAAAAAAAACAACAAAAAACAAAAACAAAAATGGAGACATAACAATGGACATTTAGGAAATTCAAAGACTCATTAGATCTTACTTCAAAAGACTGCTCTCCACAAAATTAGAAACTCTAAATGAAATGAATGATTTTCTAGACAGATACCAATTACCAAAGCTAAATCAAGATGAGTTAAAGTATCAGAATAGTCCTATAACCCCTAAGAAAATAGAAGTCATTAAAAGTATCCCAACCAAACCAAAGCAAACCAAAACCAAAAAAAAAAAAAAAAAAAAAAAAAAAAAAAAAAAAAAAAAAAAAAAAAAAAAAAAAAAAAAAAAAAAAAAAAAAAAAAAAAAAAAAAAAAAAAAAAAAAAAAAAACCCAAACAAAATAGAAGAAAAAAAAAACAAAAACAAAAAACAAAACAAACCCAAAACCAAAAATCAGGTCAGATGGATTTAGTGCAGAATTCTACAAGACATTCAAAGATGAACACATTCCTCAAACTATTCTACAAAACAGAAACAGAAGGTACACTGCCAAACTCATTCTATGAGGCCATGGTCACCTTGATACCCAAAACACACAGACTCAATAAAGATTGAGAATTTCAGACCAATTTCCACTATGAACATTGGTACAAAAATACTCAACAAAATACTAGTAAACAGAAAGGTTCTTACGTCGTTTCTGTAGTAGATGATACTATTTCATCCGAAATAAGACCCCTACGTCTTGTTGGTGTACTAATAGAGTAATCTACAACTTTCGGAAACTGTTTTAGCTTGTGGGGAAGTACAATTTTCCGAATCTATCTTGTACCTATTTTCCGTACATGTACTTGTTTTATTTCTGTTATATGAGGTTCGGTTTAGTGAACATCAAATTAAATGTTGAGAAACCTAAAGCAATTACAGTAAAATTAGGGATAAGACAAGGCTGTCCACCCTCCCTATATTTTTTCAATATAGTATTTGAAGTCAAAGTATTGCTATTCACAGATGATAAAATAATATATGTAAGTGACCTCAAAAATTATACCAGAGAATTCCTATACCTGATTAACACTTTCAGCAAAGTGGCTGGATACAAATTAAGTCAAAGAAATCAGTAATGCTCATCTATGCAAACAATAAATGGACTAAGAAACTTTAGGGAGACATACCCTTCACAATAGCCACAAATAATATAAAATATCTCAGTGTAACTCTAACCAAGCAAGTGAAATCCTGTATGACAAGAACTTCAAGTCTCTGAGGAAAGAAACTGAGGAAGATGTCAGAAGATGGAAAGATCTTCCATGCTCATGGATCTGTAGGATTAACAGTAAAATTGACCTTCTTACCAAAGGCATTCTACATATTCAGTGCAATCTCCATCAAAATCCCAACACTTTTTTGTTTTTTAAAGATCTTGGAAAAACAATTCTCAATTTCATGTGGAAAAGCAAAAAAACCCAGGATAGCTAAAACAATCCTGAACAATAAAAAAAAAAAAAAAAAAACTTCTGGAGGTATCAGTATCCCTGTCTTCAAGATATACTACAGAGCAATAGTAATAAATACTATATGATATTGGAAACAGGTTGATCAACGGAATAGGATCAAAGACCCAGAAATAAACTCACAAACCTCATGAAACTGCTGCAAGTCAGAGAACACCATTAAAAAGAAAAAACAACAATCTATAGATTGGGAAATGATCTTCAGCAATTCTATGACTGACAGAAGTCTAATATCCAAAATATATAAAGAACTCAAGAAATTAGGCACCAACAATCCAAATAATACAATTAAATATGAGCTTGTGTCTCTAGCTGCATATGTAGCAGAAGATGGTCTAGTCGGCCATCATTGGGAAGAGAGAACCCTTGGTCTTGCAAACTTTATATGCCTCAGTACAGGGGAATGCCAGGGCCAAAAAGTGGGAGTGAGTGGGTAGGGGAGCAGGGCAGGGGGAGGGTATAAGGGACTTTTAGGATAGCATTTGAAATGTGAATGAAGAAAGTATCTAATAAATTTAAAAAATGAGGTACAGAGGTAAACAGAATTATCAACAGAGGAATCTCAAATGGCCTAGAAACACCTAAAGAAATGTTCAATGCCCGTAGTCATCAGGGAAATGCAAATGTAAATGATCCTGAGATTCCATCTTACACTCATCAGAATGGCTAAGATCAAAAACTCAAGGGACAGCACATGCTGGCGAGGTTGTGGAGAAAGGGGAATACTCCTCTGAGAGTAGGAGTGCAAACTAGTACACCCACTCTGGAAATCAATTTGGTGATTTCTCAGAAAATTGGGAGTAGTTCTTCCTCTAGAACTAGCTCTACCACTCTTGGGCATATAGCCAAAAGATGCTTTACCACCCCACAAGGACACTTGCTCAACTATGTTCATAGCAGCCTTATCTGTAATAACCAGAAACTGAAAACAACCCACATATCCCTCAACTGAAATAAAGAAAATGTGATTCATTTACACAATGGGGGTACTACTCAGCCATTAAAAACAAGGATCATGAATCTTAGAGGCAAATGAGTAGAATTAGAAAATATCCTGAGTGAGGTAACCCAGACCCAAAAGGACATGCAAGGTATGTACTCACTTTTAAGTGGATATTAGCCATAATGTAGAGGATAATCACACTATAATCAACAGACTTAAGGAGGCCAAATAACAAGGGGTGAGCAAATGGAGGATTATTGACTATTCTTTAGAAGAGGAAACAAAGTATATATTGGAAATCAATGGAAGGAGGAAACTGCATGGGAGAGGGAGTGAGCTCAGGGGTAGGAGAGAGTTTAGGGAAATCAGAGGTGGGAGGGGGGAGCACTCTCTAGGACTTGCCAGAGAACTGGGATAGGTGAAGTCCCCAGAGAGTATATTGGGGCAAATCTAGCTGAGACTTATAGCAGTGGGGATACGGAAGCCACTTCTTCTAGTTATGTAGGACTCCTAGTGGAGGGATAAGGACAGCAATTTACCCACAAAACTTTCCACCCAAAATGTATCCTGCTTACAGAAACTACAGGGACAGAGCAGAGGTGGAGGGATGGCCAAAGAATGACTGCCCTAAATTGAGACTGATCACATGAGTAAGAACCAATCCCTCACACTACTAATGATACTTTGTTATGCTGTCAGACAGGAGTCTAGCATAACTGTCCTGTGAGAAGCTCTACCCAGCAGCTGACTGAAACATATGCAGATACATAAAATCAAACATTGGATGGAGCTTGGACTCTTATGGAAGAGTTGGGGAAAGGATTGAAGGCCCTGAAGGGGATAGGAACTCCACAGGAAGACCAACAGAGTCAACTAACCTGGACCCTTGGTGATTCCCAGAGCCTGAATAACCAACCAAGGAGTGAGCACAGGATGAATATAGGCTCACTGCACACATGTAGCATAGGAACAGCATTGTTTGGCCATACCTTCCACCTCTGCTCTGTCCCTGTAGTTCCTGTAAGCAGGATACATTTTGGGTGGAAAGTTTTATGGGTTAGATTGCTGTCCTTATCCCTCCACTAGGAGTCCTATGTAGCTAGAAGAAGTGGCTTCCATGGTCTCCCTACAATTGGAGCAGGGTCTGTCCTTGAGTCTGTTACCTGCCTACCTGTGGATCCTGTTCCCCTAAATGGTCTGCCTTGTCTGGCCTCAATTGGAGAAGAATCTCCTAGCCTTGCAGCGACTTGATGTGCAGAGGAATGGGTGTGTCATGGGAGGGACTAACTTCCAGAGGGAGACTCCCCCTTCACAAAGGAGAAAGGGAGAGTGGAATGGGTGGAGGATCTATATGAGGGGGTATTGGGGTAACAGGAGGGGCTGATATTGGTATGTATAAAATATTTAATTATAAAAAAAGAAGAGAAAAACAAATGAAGAGAA